>CM040239.1:306243570-306277051 GCA_022545495.1 Chrysanthemum lavandulifolium | reverse complement strand
ACTTTTCAACCATGCCCTTCCTTGCCATTAATTCCATCGTCTCGAAATTAATGTGACCCATCCTAGCATGCCATAACCAAGCATCATCTTCCATCTTTGCTTTGAGACACACCGGACTTCCAACTTGGAGCTTAATCTTGTAAAGTCTATTACTTGTTCTAGGAACCTTCATCAAGCTTGCCATCCGAGTCACGCATAGTAAGAAGATTACCTTTCATACGAATGTCACATCCGCCTTCGGTAGCTTGCCCAAGACTAATTATGTTGCTTTTAGCTCGGGTAGGTAATAGACTCCATGATTAACCGTTGCTCTCCGTTTTCCTTCAATGATTATCGAACCTTCCCTTTTATCTCGATGTAGGAGTTATCACCAAACTTCACTCACGGAGATATTCTCATTCAACTCGAAAAGTATTCTCGGATCCCGTCATGTGATTACTTGCTCCATTATCCAAATACCAAGTGTCTTCCTCGCTTGACTTAGTATTCAATTGGTTTGGGATAATCTTTCTTCATTCAAGAAAACTACTTTGAACGCTTTTCATCATGAAAAGTGTTGGGTCATCATCATCCTCCGTTTTCAAAAGGTTTGATTCATGCTTTTGCTTTTGTTCACGTCGTTCAGGGCAGTTAGAAGCAAAGTGACCATATTCATCACATCTAAAGCATTGAATCTTTGAAAGGTCTCGACTTTTATTCTTCTTTTGATCCGTATTGCTCCCGGAGTTGTTTTGGTTTCCACGGTTGCGGTTATTAGCTTGACCACTACCTCGAGATTTGTTTTGAGAAGAAAAGTTTTGACCTTTACCGTTGCCACCAGAGGAATTCCTTCCTCGACCTTTCTTGTCATATTTTTCAGCCCTTCCGAACATCAACTTGCCTTGATCTTCAGAAGTAGTGTCAACACCCTTCATTCTTCCTTCAAAAGCTTTCAACCTTCCAATTGCTTCTTGAAAGACATAGTATTCAAGTCAAGAATTGTTCTATTGAGGCAACAATTGCAACATACCTATCCGGAACGGATGCAAGTAGCTTCTTAACAAGTTTCTTATCTTCATAAATTGTTCCCAAGCTATTGACTTCGCCATAATTTTGCCCAACCTAGCCGCAAAGTCATCGATTGATTCGCTGGCTTTCATCTTTAAAGATTCAATTCGCCTCCGAGGTTTGCAACCTTGCATCTCGAACCCGATCAACACCCACATACCGGTCTTCAAAGCTCCCCATATTTCTTTGGTCGTGTTGAATTGTGAAACTTGAAAACAAGTTCTTCCGAATCGCTGGAAAAGTAATGCAACCGCCATGTGATCTTGCTTAGCAACTACTTGTGTTCCTTCCCCAATTCCAAATGCATCGAGTATTCCATGGACTCGGAATACCGCTTTAACTCTTATTGCCCATATGTTATAGTTCGTGCTTGTTAACATTGGACATTGAAGAGCCGTTTTAGAATGTTCAATAGGTGGTTGACTCGACTCGCCTTGCACCATCCTTCTTGAACGTCTTTTGTAAGTTACCGGTGTAGTTGGATTATCTTCCAGCCCTAGGTTTGATCGACTTCTTGCTTAAGTCGAAACCTAGTAAAACCCTTCTGCTTGTTGTAAAACCAAGAACCTTGGTCGACTTAGTAAAACCTTCTGCTTGTTTTAAAACCAAGAACCTTGGTCGACTTTGTAAAACCTTCTGCTTAAGAACCGCTGTTTGAATAACCTGGTCGATCCTTCTTGATAACTAAAACCCTTGGTCGACTGGCTTCTTGCAACCTAGCTCTGATACCAATTCAAGACCCACAACTGATCGAAGTTCTCAAACAGAAAATACGCACAGTAACTAAACAAACAATAAACACTGAATGTTACTTGGAATAAGCTCTCCAATTAATCGAAAAGACTTGCTTACAAAAGCGATATAGAATGTATAATAACAAACCACGGCCGGTTTGTATATATAGGGAATAGAACAAGCTTTCCTAATCCTACTACAATTCTAATATAAAAATACTAGAACCGACATTCAGACATTCACCCATGGGTTTGGGTCGATGGCTGCTGCTGCCCCATGGGCTCGGGTCAGACATTAGCCCAACAGTGATTTGTTTTGGTTATTATCTTTTATGAAGGAAATGTATTTGGGATTTTGAACTAGCTATGTAATTTGATACATATAACTAGTTATAATATCTTGCACACAGGTTTTAACATATATTTTTAGTTATATATTAATACTTATGCTAACTCAACTAATATTAGTTGTCACGTGACCACCTAATAAAATGTTTTTAGTTAAAAAAAAAAAAAAAGCTACCCTTTTGAACCAAACAAACTTCAGTCAGTATGCTATAACATTCTTGCTAAAAAATAAATAGCATCACTTAACTAAGATGGTAGCACTTGTTTGACAAAAATCAACATCTTTAGGCACAATGACGACATATATAATTCATATTTTAAATTGTAAATTGATATTTTCTTTTATTTTATATAGTTGTTAAACCTGTGGCACTTACGGGTTACTGATTTTTTTTTTTTTTTCTCTTTTTCAAATTATCGTATTCATTATATAAGTTTGTTATTGGCGTATACCATGGCTTAATATTTATTACTATAACGTATCAAGAAAATAGGGGTTTAGATTGGAACGAGGTTTGGAGCCCGTGCTTCGCGGCGGGAATTTTGAATACAAAGTTATTGATTTCTATTGCGCTCTGTTGGGGAGCGCGAGGGACTAATTTTGTAACGGATCGATAACACCAAGGACCATTTTCGTCAATATTTTTTTAAGTGTTTCGTAGCAAATTTAGCTATAAAGGTCTAACTGTACAAGAAAAGTGGTCGTGGATTACGGGCCTTCTCCTTTCCGTGTTTTTCACTCCTGGTTCAGTTATGAGGGGTTCGATCAAATGATATTGGATACTTGGAATGGTATTCTCCTCGATGATAGTAACCTGATGGTTCGGTTTAAAAAGAAACTCCAAACTCTTAAAAAGGATATCCGGATATGGGTTAAATCTTACAAGCAAAAGCAATACGGCTGCTCTCGGGATATTCGTTCCAAGTTACGTGATATAGACATTGAATTAGACAAAGGGGGCTCCAATGATGACATTCTTTTGGCTCGAATGGATCTGCCAAAAAATTGAATGACATTCAATCTGCCGAGGCTCACGACAGATTCAAAAAGCAAAAATCCAATGGGCGATCGAGGGTGATGAAAACTCTAAGTTTTTCCACATTATCATCAATCGTAAACATGCCAATTCAGCTGTCAAAAGGAGTCATGGTAAACGGCGACTGGTTGGATGAACCTTGCCGTGTTAAAGAGGAATTCAGACTTCATTTTGCTAATCGGTTTTAGTCGATGTAAGCTCAATTTTGTCTTTCCTAATAAATTGAGTCCTGATCTAGCTAACGATCTGGAGAGGCCGATTACTCGAGCAGAAGTACGTAATGCCGTTTGGGGATGTGGTGAGAATAAATCTCCTGGCCGGGACGGATTTACGTTTGAGTTTTTTCGTAAATATTGGGATATTCTTGGATCTGACTTTTGTGCTGCGATTGAATGGTTCTTTGAGCATTGTATGTTCGCTAGAGGATGCAATTCCTCCTTCATTGCCCTTATCCCGAAAACCCAAGATCCCAAGTTCGTTAGTGACTTTCGCCCTATTAGCTTGATTGGGAGTCTTTATAAGGTTGTCACCAAAATCCTTGCTAATCGTTTCTCATTGGTTATCTCTGACCTTATTTCGGATGTACAAACCGCTTTTCTTCCTAATAGGCAAATTCTTGATGGTCCGTTCATTATAAATGAGCTCTTAACTTGGTGTAAGCATAAAAAACAACAAGCCATGGTGTTTAAAGTTGATTTAGCTAAAGCTTATGATTCGGTTAGATGGGACTTTCTAGATGATGCGCTTGTTGCGTTTGGTTTTGGTTCCAAATGGCGCTTGTGGATCCATGGCATTTTGTATTCTGGTATGGCTTCGGTTCTTCTTAATGGTAGCCCATCGTTAGAATTCGAATTTCATCGTGGCCTTAAGCAAGGGGATCCGTTGGCCCCTTACCTCTTTATACTTATCATGGAATCTTTTTACGCCGATGATGCGGTTTTTATTGGGAAATGGAACGAACTTAATCTTTCAGGTATTATTCAGATTCTTCGATGTTTTTCCTTGTTTTCTGGACTTAGCATTAATCTTTCCACGAGTCACCTTCTAGGAGTCGGGGTTCCTTTTGAATCTGTTAACAATGCTGGAGCGATTATTGGTTGTTCTACGATGAGAACTCCTTTTAAATACTTAGGGGTAATGGTTGGCGATAACACTTCTAAGGTTCATGCTTGGGATGACACTATTTCTAAGGTTAAGTCTCGGTTATCTAACTGTAAAAGTAAAACTCTTTCAGTTGGCGGTATATTAACTCTACTTAAGTCGGTCCTTGGATCCACCCCTATCTACGCGATGTCGATCTACAAAGTTCCAAAAGCGGTGTTGAAAATTTTGGAGTCCATTCGCCGGAATTTTTTTAATGGTGTTAACAGTGGTGAGAGAAAAATTACTTGGGTTGCTTGGTCGAAAATCCTTGCGTCCAAGAAACATGGCGGTTTAGCGGTGTCAAGTTTTTACGCTCTAAATAGAGCCCTTCTCTTTAAGTGGGTTTGGAGATTTATTTCAGGTGACAACTCCTTATGGTATCGATTCATTAAATCTATGTACGGTACTTATCTTTCTATTGTTTCTATGTACAGGTCTTTGATATGGAACTCCATCCTCAAAGAAGAATCTCTGCTCAAAGACCACGGCATTGATCTGTTGTCCCACTGTCAAATCCGTGTTGGTAATGGTCTTCGTACCCAATTCTGGAACGAGATTCGGATTGCTAGTACACCCCTTCGAGATCTTTTTCCACGCATCTATGCACTCGAGACTCTTAAAGGCTGTTCGGTGGCTTCTAAATTACTTAATCCGATCACCCTTTCTCTTTGTCGTGATGTTAGAGGCGGAGTTGAATCATATCAGCTAGCTCTTTTGGAGGAGACCATCGGCTCAACTATTCTGTCTAATATGGAGGATAGGTGGACTTGGGACTTGAATAGTGACAGAGTCTTTCGGGTCAATGACGTGCGGAATCTTCTTGATGATCATTTTCTGCCGAAAGTTGCCACTGCTACTAGATGGGTCAAGTTCGTTCCGATCAAAATAAATATTTTTGCTTGGAAGCTCTATCTGGACCGTCTCCCTACCCGCTCCAATTTATTGCTTCATGGTGGTCATATTCGAGATTCCTCTTTCTCGGTTTGTGCTTCTGTTCACGAAACATCGTCGCATCTCTTTTTTAGCTGCTGCTTCATTTCGGATGTTGTTAGACTTGTTTGTTGTTGGTGGAACGTGACTTGGTCTCCTCTTGGTTCGTACTCCGAGTGGCTTTCTTGGTTTAATTCTATCAGGCTCAATTCTTTTGCTAAAGGTTTACTGGAGGGAGTGTTTTATGTCTCGTGGTGGAGTGTTTGGATATTTCGTAACCAATTGCTATTCTCGGCACAAACCCCTCGTAAGGATGTTATTTTTTATGACATTGTTTCTCGTTCGTTCACCTTTTGTCATTCTAGATGTAGTCGAACTTTTGATTGGGATAGTTGGTTACAACATCCTTATTTAATTTTTTTGTAATTGTTCTAGCTCCTTGCTAGTTTCTAATAAAGTTGTCGTTCAAAGAAAAAACTTAAAGACCAATTACGTAAAATGTGTGTTTGGGTTTTATTTAAAAATATTAAGAATAAGATAACGGTTGCTACGTAACGACCGTTAGTAGATAACGGCCGTTAACTAACGCCTGTTAATTACTTTTTATGTATTAAAAAAAGATAACAGCCGTTAGGTAACGACCGTTAATAGATAACGGTCATTAGTTTTACTGTTCATTTCCACCCCATTGGACGTGGAAGCAGCAAATCTGGCGTTAGCAATCCTTATAAATGTATGATAAAGTGTTCCTTTAAAAATTATTAAAGTGGTATTAAGAACATCAGAAGAAGAATCCAATAAAGCAACTTTGAAAAAAGTAGAAAAAACAATAGGGATCAACTTTGTTAAACTAAACAACATATGTTCAATATTTAATTACATAATGTTTAAAAAAAAGGTAAGACAACAATTATAAATTACTAGCAGCGTACATGTGCAATGCGACGGCGGATATCATGTGAATATATTTTGTGGCGAGCAAATGTTATTCGGTTACATGTTTTTCTAACAATAACTGTACAAAAGCATATCAATAATGGACTCATTTTGTTTGTAATATAGAGATTTTCGCATCGGTATATTTTTTATTAATCATTAGGTATTTGTTAGATATTCGATGAATAATGTTCGTTGTATAAAAAGTTCGTAAATATCAAGAAATACGGGGTCATTTTTTTGTGTGTAAGTAGTTGCATACTTTGGGGGCAGCTGTGTAAATTATTATATTATTTTTTAATATGTCTTGACATAGTGTATATAAAAATGAAAGTTAACAAAACTCCATGAGAGTACTAATAATTGAAAATTATCACTTGGAGGTCTAAATTCTCGAAGCCCAATAACCTTTTCTATAAACTAAACCTAAAACTTACATGTATATCTTGCAATCACCACCCTAATTTTTACCCCCTCCGTCTTAAAATTATTGTCCCATATTAACATTTTTAGTCTTTCTTCTTTAACTTTGACCATAATCATTTTTGTTTGTGTTATATAATACTTGATGAAAAATATATGAATGTATTGAGTTTTAAATGTATTTTTTATTAGTATAATTTTCATCAAGTATTATATAACACAAATAAATATATTAATGGTCAAAGTTGAACAAGAAAGACCGGTCAAAGTCAAAGTGGACAATAAAAATGAGATGGAAGGAGTATCACACACCTTACCCTGGTTTCTCCTTACCACTCGCAGCCACAAAATTATTATCTCTTTCAATCACCACCAAACACACTTCTTCTCATATCAAAATAGTTCGTCTCTTCTTCTATCGCTATTGAACAACAAACGCACTCTTGTCTTTCTACTAATAAACCGAACACAAACAAAAACTCTTTTTATTATTTGAATCTAACCAAAGACCTGAAATTTTACGCTTCAAGATCCTTTATGGGTCTCTGGTAAGGTTGTATTTTGTTTGCTTGTTCTTACGAAACAAAGAAAGAATGAAACAATTTTGTTTTTGTTTTATCTTAAAGTTTTCAGATATATAGAAGAAGCTTTGCTTCTCACAGATTGATGAGGATTTACCTCTTATAGTTTTGTTTTAAGAACGAATCCTTGTTTATTCAAAGAAATAATCCGTGGTCTTGACTTTTCTTTTATGTATTTTGTCTTGCATGTGTTGAAAATGAGAGTTGAGGAGTGATTGTGAGGGTATTGTGGTTGTGTCGATTGATGTGAAATGGAATGGGACATAATTCGTGTTTAACTTGTTGGTTATAGTGGAAATGATTTGATTAGTTGATGTTATAGTTTGTTTGTTGACCAAGGAAGACAAAGAACAGATGGTCTCAAGTTTCATGGACCGAGGTTATAGATATACCCTTAGCTTGGTCAAACATGACAAATTTCGTAATTTTATTTAAGTAACTTGTACAATATATTTGATAATTTGTATTTCTTATGTAGATGGTGCTTTAATAACTCTAATAATTGTTTTTATTTATTTACCACATTGATTACTATTTGATGTACAAATTTTTTGTTTATAATGATTGTACCTATAGCTTTTTGAGGTTGTATATTTAAGTTAAGGGGCGACTTAAATAGTGTATTAATTGCATGTGTTGAATATTATTTTTTTTTTTAGTTTTATTTGTGCTACAAATAGTTGCATATTATGCTTTTTACTTGTATTTGCTTAAAAATCTATTTTAAAAAGTTTTAAAAAATTAATAGGAGAAAATATGTTAAATGTTTTATAAATAGTATAGATATAAGTTTTCTTTCCTTGTCTATCTTCAACGTTTTGAACTCCAGAAGGTACTCGAAGTAGTCACCTTCCCAGTTTATAATCGTTTATTTATTAAAAGTCTAATATAAAATTGAGAATGAAAATGAAGTTGGAGAATGAAAAATGTTTTATTACAAGAAATTAAGAAAGACTATGTTTAGTAAAAGTCTAATATAATACAAAATTGAGAATTAAGAAATTAATAAAAACTATGTTTAGTAAAAGTCTAATATAATATAAAATTGAGAATAAATATGAAGTTGGAGAATGAAAACCCGTGTATATACTAGGGGTGTTCATGGTTTGGGTAATACTTAAATAAACCAAACCGAAAATGAAATCAAATCGAACCGAATTGAACTTGTACCTAATCGAACCGAACCAAATTAAATATTCGGTTCTCGGTTCTGTTATGGTTCTAGCAATATAAACTGAAAATCGAACCGAAAACCGAACTTAAATAAATATAAAATTTTAATATATTTACATATAAAAAAAGATATTAAAACTCTTTCATACTATAAATATAACATTTTTTAAGTTTGAAATTTTTTTTGGCTAAAATTAATATAAAAAATGAAGAAATAAATAAAATTATGTAATTCGGGTTATTCGGTTATAGGAGTTCGGTTTTTGTTTATTCGATTTGGTTTTCTGTTCGGTTTAATCAATTTTAATTCGGTTCGGTTCTCGGTTATACCCAGAAAAAAAGTTTAACCGAACTAACCGAACCGAATAAACCGAACAACCGATAACCGAACCGAAGGACACCTCTACTATATACTGCTTAGAGTACAAGTATGTGTTCATTGTGTACTGTGTAATCATGTATTTGTTGTTGCTTTGCTTATTTTAGGAGGTCATTGATGTTTTTAGCAGGAGTTTTAACTTTTAAGGTTCTTAATATCCATGTGTTTAGATGTTGACTCTTGCTAAACGAATCATGGCGGTAGGTTAGAGTTAATGGAGAAACAAAGCTATTAAACAAGAAATGATTTTTTTTACACATTATATTAATATCTAAAGAGGTAAAGATAAGAATGTAATCGATTGTAACACCCAGAAATTCCCACAACGGAATGCAATCTGAAGGCGTTACATCATAATATAAGAACACTAGATATAAGAGAACGACCTCTATATGAGTCGTTTTAAAAGTAGATGTTCGATAAGTTTTAAACAAAATTTTGAAGTCACACAATGCAAAAGTTTACATAACAAGATAAATAAGTTTTCAAATGTTATCGAACATAAATTATATGCATAAGTCTTCCAAATTATGCGACCCGGATGCTCATGCTCCATGCCATGTCAAATCAATGATCAGTTACCTGAGAAATACATGCTAAAATGGTCAACAAATATGTTGGTGAGTTCATAGGTTTAACGAAAATGTAGTAATGAACCACAAGATTTTAGCGTGCGTGACCATTGTAAACCAAATATACAAAAATGCGTTTACTACTGCCTAAGCTCATGATGCCGAAGCATTAACAATAATGTAAATGAGAGTGCCCAATGCATGTGTCTAACCCCAAACACCCGTTTTGTTACTCAAATGAAGATGCACCCGTTTGAAGTGTACGAGTCTGTTAGGAATTAGAAAATTCATTCGTTAAAGAGTCGGTCACCTCAAGTATATGTATTCGATAGAAAGCTCGTAGACATAGTCAAGTTATGTTAGTAAGTAATATGTTAAGTAACACCGTGGAGGAAGGACGGGTCTTTACCCACTGTATGCCTGATCCACAGCCCGTAGGTGACGTTTATTTGTAAGACACTATAAATACCATCTACCTCCCAAGGTAGAGGGTTGGAGCTTCAATACCATTTTTCTTTGTTTCACATAGTTCCCAACTCTCTCTTTCTCTCTCTAGAACTATCTCTCTCTAAACATACTTGAACGCCCATTGTGATTATGGTTTAGTGTGTTTGTGAAATCCTATATCTTACATTTGGTATCAAGAGCCATGGTTTGATCACTCATCTTTCATGCTCTTTGTTTTGGTGGATTTCATAAGGTTTTTGGGGTATTAAGTGTTTAGGAGAGTTTGAATCATTTGGAAAAATTCTAGTGTTAAAGTTTGAATTTTACTTGTACTTTTATGTTTAGGATCATCATATGTGTTTATGTTTTGAATTGGAAGGCTTAAATCATTGTGGTTTGGTTTTTTTTATTGATAAAGTGGTTATTTGTGAACTTTGTACAAAGCGAGTTGAGTCTCGGATTTTTGTTTCTTTGAAGCGAGTTGCTTCGTTACTGGATGCGAGTTGGTATATGCGACTTGGCTATTTAGCGAGTTGACTTTTTATGCGACTTGGGTTCTAAGCGAGTTGTTTCTTTAAGTGACTTGAGTTCTAAAGCGACTTGGCTATTAAGCGAGTTGTATAGCTAGCGAGTTAGTTTAAGCAACTTGGTGGTTGCGAGTTGTGTCTGCTTGCGACTTGCTATTGCGAGTTATCTCTATATGCGACTTGGCTATTAAGCGAGTTGATTCCTTGCTTAATTGTTTCTTTAAGCGAGTTGGTTGTTTAGCGAGTTGATAATTAAGCGAGTTGAGTGTTTAGCTACTTGTCTATTGAGACTCGTTACTTCTTCGTGCTACATTCTTACGGTTGTTCTTTTGGTTTAGTAAAATCCGTGAAAGAATCAATTTCGGTTTAATCAAAGAATAGTAAAATCCGTAGAACTTGTAATCATGGCAAACATCGCTCCAACTTTTGTTTCTTCAGAGTGAGGACGTTCAGCGGTGGATCGGATACTCGCCCACCTATGCTTGACAGGCGATTATGACTCATGGGCTCAACGAATCCGATTGTCTTGTTTAGGAAAATAAAACGGAGTCAACATACTCAAGTAAATCGATGAAGGACCTTATCATATTGATACTACAAGAGACATAATTGATATGTCACGATGGAACAATGATCTTTGGATTGGACATGACCAAAGACGTATGATGAGCTTAATGATAAGGAGAAAAGAGATTCGATGTCGACATCGTGGCTTCCAACATTATACTGTGGTCTTCCAAAGGATATCTACAAGCTCATCAATCACAACATCAAGCTAAGGCGCCCGGATAATGTCAAGATGCTTCTCTCTCGGTTCGAGTTAACTAAGGAAGATAGAGAATCACAACCGATGATGAGTTTGAGCACTTCAAGATGAAACCGGTGAGAGTGTCTATGAGTACTACGTGAGATTCCATAAGCTTGTGAATGACATGAGGAACATCAAAATGACCATGCCTAACATTCAGCTGAATTCAAAGTTTGTAAACAATATGAATCCCGAGTGGCACAAATTTGTCACTTCTGTGAAGCTAACCAAAGGACTAAATAATACAAACTATGAGGAATTGTATGCATTTCTTCTTCAGAATGAGAGGCATGCAATGTTTGAGAAAAGGATTCTGGATCAGTTTAAAACCAATCAGGGAGAATCAAGCTCACCAAATGATTCTACAACTTTCTACACCAATGTTGGTATTACCACCACAACATCTCAAGTCATACCCATGGGTAATGGTAATCACAAACTCATTCCCGATCCAATGTTCAAACAAGTTGATGCTGATGCAGCCGTGGGACACTTCATTAATCAACTGGCTCTTATGTTAAACAAAATCTGACTCTCAATCCACATTCCAACAGTCTTCACACTAACAATGAGATCAGAACTGCATCCAACCTTCACAATCATGCAGTTGTTAGAGATTGAAAAGTTATGGTTCAACCAGTTCAAGGAAGGCAATATGATCAGGGAAGAGGTGGAGTAGGTGGAGGTTATGTTGGAAATCAGAATCGGGGAAGGAATGGAAATCGAGTTCAAGCAAAGGCAATTGAGTGCTACAACCGTGGTGGTGAGGGACATATTGCTAGAACCGCACATCTCCAAAACGTCCATGAATGCGAATACTTGAGAGACAAAATGTTGCTTGTGCAAGCTCGGGATAATGGAGCCACTTTGGATGAAGAGGAGTTGTTATTCCTGTCGATGGAAATGCCCGAACCTATGATGTTGATGTTGATGAACATCCAATTCAGAGATAGGTCACAATCATCGAATGCCTTCCAAGTCGCCGACCGTGATGCATACGACTGACGTCGATGATGAACCTCTCGCACAAACAATTTTCATGGCTAGCATTTCTCCAACGGTCTCTCCTAAGGTCTCATCATCACAAAGAAGTGGTCCATCCAAAGAATCAATCATCTCGAGGTATTAAAACTATATGATGAAGTTGATGAGCAAAGATGCATAATAAAGTACAATCTCTTGAAACTTTTGAATCAAATATTGATGGTGAGGGTAATAACAATATTTTCCCATATGATCAATATGTGAAGCAAAGTGAAAGTGAGGTTGTACCAAGTAATGCATCTTCGCAGATCAATGATGACCGTGCTTTTGATGAATACACCGCATGTGCCATCGATGATTCTGTTATCTCGAATCGATTGCCTATAAAGAACAAGTTGCTATTTATGAAACAGTGCTAAGTTTGAGTTAACCACACGTGAGCGTGAAATGGATGACCAAATGCGTATAATTATTCGAAAAAGTAATTTTAGAAGAAGTATTAAAATAAGAGTTAAACTCCTTACAAGAAAAGCTTTCTAAAGCGCTAAGCAAAAACAAGAACTTCAAGAAAATGTTAAAATGCTTAAGCAAGAATTCAATGCTAAGGAATCAAAACTTTTGAATGATTTTTCCAATCTAAAAACTTTGAAAAACAAGCTTGAAAATAAGTTGTACGTACAAGGGAATACCATTCAGACTGCTCACTTGATCACTAAGCATAGAGTCTTAAGCGATAAGCATAGCATTCCCCTTGTTGAAGAACCAAATCCAGGGGTCATTAAAAAGGCTAGAACTGCTCATAAGGTTATTTATGATGGTAATGAAATCCTTAAGCCTAGACAGAAACCTAGTTGCGCTGAGTGCACTGAGGAAGATAAGAAATCAGATGAAGTCACTAGGGAGAAAATGAATAAGAAACTCAACAACCCTACATGTAAAGAGAAAAACATAACTATCAAACCTCATGATTACACTAAGGAAAATTGGATCTCCCTTAACATGTTTAAGCATCAAACTCAATTAACCCTGTAATGTATTTTTGGAAGAAAGATATGGAAAAGCAAAAAGAGAATCTTGTTGTAACAAACCCTCCCTTTAGGAAAGTGCCTTCACGATCGTGTATCCTCCAAATACACCAATGCATTTAGTTCCTAGAACTATTGCCACTAAAAGCAAGACCTTAATCATCAATATGTTATCTTTCAATTATTTGTTGATTTTGAGAAAACTTGTAAGAAAAGGATCACACCCACTGGGATAATCAAGGGAAAGGGTTTTGAGCAAACTAAAGAATGCTATTTAACCGAGGTCATGCCTTTCTTTAAACAACTAAAAGATCAATTTGAGAGTCTTAAAAGGGGATGGATTCGGATATTAAAGAAATGGAAAAGGAATTTGATGCAATGATAGTTGAGGTTAGTGACTATGAGCATGAATTAAAATATAATGAGATTGAGAGGAAGAACTTGCATACATTAAATGAGAATCTTATTTCGAATGTATTACTCAAGATGTGTTTTACATCGCTACGAATCACTCCATTATCGCTTCTCGATTTCATGAATTATCTATTGCATTGAAAGTTTCCCATGATCGTGTCATTGAGCTTGAAAACAAAAACTCGAACTTAGTGAGAAAATTGATCGAGATGATCACGATAATTTGGTAAAACATCTTTCTAAACTAGAAGTTGAACATTTTGATTTGCAACTAAAATATCAACATCTTAAAGAAAATGTTAAAACCTCAAATATCAAGACATCCTCAGATGTTCCGAGTTTGATGCGTTTTCAGATAAATAAACGTGACAAACAGATTCAAGCTCATTGTTGCACGATCGTAAAGTTGAAAGCCCAAATCTCTCAATTAAAGGGTGAAAAGAACAATGTGATGGCTCCCAAATGCCTCCTCCTTTAGATTCTCAATATTCTCAAACTTTTCATCTTCAAAACTTAGTTAATGTTTTACAAAAGAAAACGAGAGTTTTTCGAAGAAAATGAAAAGTTAAACGACACTTTAAAGAGTTATATGATTCAATGAAAGTCACTCGTGACAAAAAAATGAAAAATAACTTCTTTACAAAAGAAATTGAGAACTGAGGAGCCGTGAAAAGGGAACCGCCACTTGTCTTTAATGAGAATGTTGTATCTAAGTCATCCTCGGACGCAAATTATCGTGATTTATTAAATACACTCCTCCTCACCTTAGGAACAATGAACTTGTGTTTCATAACTATTGTGCTCACCTTAAGGATAGTCTAGAATGTCTCGTTGAGATTGTGGAAGAGGACTTCATTAATAAGCCTCTTGATAGAGAAATTAGGTTTGCTTGCATTGTGCCAAACGATCTCGGGAGTCGCTAGAATGTTTAATTGCAACATGTCCTAAATCCTTAGGTGCGAAAGGTAAATCTGTGATGCCTTGTTCTATGCCTAGTGCCAAGCATACAAATCACTCTGTGCCAAGTAATATGAAAGTGAATTCTAAGGTACCTTCTAGTAGTTCAGATCCTTGCACATCTAGTTCAGGAATGCAAAAAGTAGCTCAACCAACTAATGTTCCCATAATTCCTTCTACAGGAGTAATCAGTGACATTAAAGCAAGCGGGTCAAAGCCTCCAGGCAACACGAAGAATGATAGGACCTTGCAAGCTAGGAATGTTCAGTGGAAGAATGTAGAAGATCACCTTAGGGAGAATTTGAATAAAACGAATCATGTTGATTCTAGTATTAGCTCTAAGCGTACTGTAATTAATGCGAATTATGCTACTTTTGGCAAAACATGTAATGATGATTCCGTTGTTTCTGTTACTAATTATGAATGTGGTTTGAATGATTTGTCTAATGCTGCTAAATACCCTGTTAAAAGTGTTTATGTTAAAAATCAAGCTAAGAAGGCTAAAAGGCATAGGCAAAAGAAAGTTAGAAAACAGTGGAAACCCACAGGAAGAACATTTAGTAAGATAGGTTATCAATGGATACCTTTTGGCCATAAGACTAATCGCTTTTGCCCTCAATCGCTAAGACAATGCCCACTAGAAAATGGATGCCTCTTGGTAGAACTATTCCATTAAGAAGTGAACACACTTTGAATAGGTTGAATGAGACATTAGCATCGCATCTATTTCGATGATTCCATTGTTTCTACTCCGATGTGGGTGTTCCAATAATCATTATTAACCAAGTGGAACCCATTATTGCATGGGGTTCCCAATTATCCGATTATCCACTCTTTTCGTGTTCAACTGCGGATCGCTCAAATCATTCGTGGTACCGGACTCAGTCGTTCCAAGCATACGATGGAGACCGTCATGCTCATGAACTTCGTGAGTAAATTCATCGGGCTATTAGATTCAGAACGATCATTTCGTGCAATTATGGGTTATGGAGATTATGTTGTCGGTGATAGTGTTATCTCCGTGGTATACTATGTAGAAGGTCTTGGTCATAACTTATTCTCTCGTCGGTCAATTTTGTAATTCGATCTAGAAGTTGCCTTGTAAAACATACTTGTTTCGTTAGAGAACTTGATGGTAAAGAACTTTTAAGAGGAACACGTGGTTCAAATCTATACACCATCTCTATCAAAGATATGATGAAGTCTTCTCCAATTTTCTTGTTGTCAAAGGCTTCGAAAACAAAGTCATGGTTATGGCATCGTCGTCTCAATCACTTGAACTTCGGCACCATCAATGATCTCTCCAGAAAGGACTTAGTTGTAGGTTTACCTAGACTAAAGTATGAAAAGGATCATCTTTGTTCAGCATGCCCATAAACCAAAACCTACAAACTCAGTTACTGAAGTTCTTCATACAATTCACATGGATTTATGTGGACCCATGAGAGTGCAGAATATCTTTGGGAAGAAATATGTGTTAGTTGTAGTTGATGATTACTCTCGATTCACAGGTTAAGTTCTTAAGGACAAAGGATGAAACTCGATATCATCATCAAACTTATCAAAAACTGCAGGTTCGACTTAACAAAACCGCCGTAATCATCCGAACAGACAATGGAACTGAGTTTGTTAATAAACAACTTAGTGAGTTTTATGAAAATGTTGGAATCAGTCATCAAAGAAGTGTTCCACGAACTCTTCAACAGAACGGTGTAGTAGAAAGACGAAATCGAACTCTTGTGGAAGCCTCAAGAACAATGCTGATTTACTCAAAGGTTCCAATGTTTCTATGGTCTGAAGCCATTGCCACTGCATGCTACACTCAAAATCGATCCCTAATGCAGGATATGGCAATTATAGTTGTGATCACATATTGCGTAAAATTTCTTTGTAGAACATGTTGGTTGTGCTATTGGTGAGGTTTCCGTCTTTGTCACATTAACCATCTTCAATCATTTTTTCCTCCTATCTCGAGTTACTGACACGTGGCAATGCGTGAAAAAAGACTAGGAGATACAAACTCACTTGCCTAAGAGATTTTTCTTAACTTTTGTTGATCGTCATTGCGAAAGATACAGACACGTGAAACTACTTCCTTACTATTGGAAATCATTTTTATCATACGATGGTGTTTTCATCCTTGATATAAGCACTCGTTTACCAAAATAGATTGTGTTGATTATAATGGTTTCGATGCAAGTTCTCATTATCAAGTCACCCACTTTCAATGTAGGTTTTGTGTTGGGACACCAAATAATTTTATACCATTAATAAACTCTTTTAGAGAATACATATTCGTTTTACTAGAATCATTACTGACTTGCAAACACAGTCATACATTAAGTATAGGACTTCTTTGCCTGGAATAACCGTCAACAAAAGATTATTTATAGTGTCTACAACCTCATTTGTAAGAGAAAGTATGCCTTTTCTGTGAAGCATTCGTCATTAGTTTAGCCAACACATTCAAGTAAGTAAAGTATATCATGGAGACTAATGGGTCCTTTAAACCTTTAATGAAGATTAACTTTCGTCAATAACCCTAAAAAAGAAAATAAAGATTTAACTTTCGAGCATCGGTTAAATTAAATAACTACGTAATCGTTGGTTATCTTGTTTTTTTTTTTAACAAAACTCATCTTATAACACTTTGTTGATTTTTAGTCTTTATGGTACACATAAACTTTTTGCTCCTCGAGATAGCAACACTGCCACTGTATCTACTATATCATTTCCGTTGACAGTAAGAAACATTTCATTTTCAAAAGCAATATTCTACTTTGAGTAAATAACATGTTTCGATAACATGGCAATTGATGTGATCTATATTTGTTAAAAAAATCACAGATACATGTAACCAACTTTGTGCTCCTCCATAGCTTTTAGACGTATGTCCTCTTTAAGAAGAGGGCCAATTGAGATTATTCGAGGTGTATAATCAGTCGGGTTTCCAATACAAAGCAAATATGGTACATCAGCAAACTCATATATACTTATACATTTGTGTGGTGACTTCCGAAAATATACAACATCTGTTTGTAATCAAACTTGCGTTTGTGAGAATTCACAGTTTTCAAATTCATTAGCGTGGTTAGCACTTCCTTGCATTTATGTGATGAGTTGTTTCCAATCCATGCTGATTAATGGATTGAATCACCTAGACGTAGCTGAAAGCTAACCTCCATAGAGTTGTTGGTGGCTTGCAATATATGACTTTTGGCTTCTTCTGCCACTTCCATTGCGTCACTAACAAAAAAGAAATTAGAGTGGCTTATGTTTTTAAAAAAAACTAAACATAAAGGGTACTGATTTGTTTTTATATTTTTGTAAACATAAAACGTATCAATCTTAGCTTTATTACCTAATCAAAGAATCGGGTGGCATGGAAATCTCAACTTCTAGCAGAACCTTGTCTTGCATCATTCGCTTTGTAATACGCTTGACAACCATATCCTGCAATAGTTTTTTATCACATGACCAAAACAAATCATTAAGTACCGTCTATGAGGAAGACCTAAATGCCACATGAACAATTGCTCAGAGAACTTAAAGGGAATTTCTTAAGGGAAATTTCTTGTGTATCAAGAAAGTGAAAGTTTTAACATATTTAAATTAATGTTGTACCTTAGAAAACTTCTTAGTTAGCATATCAGTAATTATTCCTTCAATCCCATGATGTTCCGTCTCTAAATTGTTTGAATCATATGTTAATTCTGTCACTTTTTGCTTAGTGGGCTTTGCAAAGTGAAGCAAAAAGAAAATTACTTGCGTTAATTTTAAGTTAGTTTTAGTGCGTGAAGCTGTGACTTCTAGAAGTGAATTACATACTCAATTGTATAAATACTCCAAAAAATTCAGGATGAGAATTTTGAATTTGGCGACGGACATTTTCACCAATTTGATGTGTTGTACTGATGCTACAAAAATGGATCAACCTGCAGTAAAGGTTAAACTATGACCGATTGAGTACAAAAATAGTCAATGAAGTACAACTGTATGCAATATGGAACTTATAAATGGATAACTCACCAAAATCTTTACATCAAGGTATCAACTTCAACTTTTGTGGTAAGGGTAAATCCATAAAGTGAGTTATTTATAGATTCTAATGACCATATGTTAGAAACATGCACATTTACTTGGTGAAAATGGAAAGACACGAACATGATTGATGATCGCTATTCGTATTCCATGTAGCAACTACAATCAATTCGTGCCTCAATAACCACACGATCACTTCGCATGGGCCTCGATAACTACATCGGCACTTGGCATGCACATGACATTACTCTTCATATATTTTTCACTTCAAAGTTGAAGTAATTAATATTCCACATTCAATTTTTTGTACTCAATCTTTCTATATATATATGATGTTTAAGTTATTTTTTTGGTTCCCATCCTCTTTTGACTAACTTATTTAATTGGGGTGAGATGCTTTGCTTTGTATCTCGGTTTCTTTTGGGTCTTTAATATAATATTGTCTTTCTAAAAAAATCTAAAAAAATAAGTATCACGTTAAAATTAAAGGTTTAAAACTAATACATATGTCAAACCTATTAGTGAAGAAAGAAATATTGAGAAGAAGGAAGGTTTCAAAATAATGATAACCATGAAAGTTTTTATAATACGCAACTATAACCATGAAAGTTTTTATAATCTCATTTCAAGAAATCCAACCTACAGAAGAACTTCGTCATCATGGTCTACATTACTCTCGTGATCATTGTCATCTCGCTCATCGCCCTCGTTTACCCCATGATCACATTCTCGCATGGAGATATGTTTGGTGTTTTATTAATCTACATTTGTATCATCTATCCGATCCTTTATATTGCTTTAAGCATTATGAAATATAAATGATTTAGTCATCTTATTTCATTTTCGCGTAATATGCTTTCTTTTTCCTCTCACACAAGCACTCAAAATCTCGATGTTTTCTTAAATTTATTAATGATAGTTTAAGTTTTATTGTACTTTCCTTTTACAAAAGAAAGACGCACATGTCCCTTTGTACTATTTGAGAAAAAAAAAAGAAAAAAGAAAAAACGTGGCTAATTGATAAATGAGTTGTATATTTGACTAGTCACTTTCACCCTAAAGGTTTCTTTTGGTAAAATGTGAAAATGTGGTCTACATTGGTAAATGAGTTGTATATTTGGTCTTGATAGATAATTAATTCTAAAAAAAAGCCCACGCTAATAGAAAAGAGAACTGAATATTTTAATGACCAATTTTGGGAGGGAAATATATAGTATTTTAATGGTCACTGACTTTCTGTTTTACTGTATATATAAAATATTTGGACTTTGTTAATTTTAAGCAACACACTTATTAACGACGGGAAATAAAATTACATCTAGAAATTTTTAAGTGTTTTAAATTTGTAGATTTGTAGTAACAACACTCATACAATAAAAAATACATGTTATTATACATATTGTACAAACTAATAAAACACAAAGCTTCATATAATTTATATAAAAACAAGTTGACAAAAAGCGGACTGGACCAATGAGTTCAACCGGCTTAACCAGTAATCGGAGTCACTACCGGTTAGGCTAGCCAATAACCTGATAGGACCGTCGAAACCGGTAAAAATTGATTAATCGGGCCTGACCGGGATCATTTTTTTATTGTTTTTCTCAGATTAATCAGGTTGTCATTATTATTTTATTGGTGCATAAACATTAATCAGAAGAACCCATCGACGCAACGCACAAATACCCGCTAAGAGAAAGTAAAATATGCACTTCTTTTTATTTACTGCAAGATGCAATGTACTGTATATCTATACTACTTTATAATGCATTTAGGCCTTCTAAAATTAGAAGGCTTAAAATTGATTTTTTACTTGCTTATTATGGAAAGAGTTTTTCTAACCAAAATTAAGATAAGGAGCTCCAATCATGAGATGACATGTGTCTTCTTAACAAACTCCAAGGCTAACTTCTAACAAACTCCAAACCTAACTCCTAACCACTAAAAATTAAGATAAAGAACTCCAATTATAAAACGACATGTCATTTCTCAACTAAAATTCATCTTTATTTTTAAATTAAAATATCTTTTATCTACTTATTTTTTTATAATCTAATTTCACCATATTTTCTAAAATTTTATGCTCTTTAATTCAACATCCATTTTGATATATTTTTACGAGTTTTTAGTTTTTATATTTTTAATGGGTTTATTTTATTTTAATTCAAATTTTTACAACTTTAACCTTTATTTCATTTATTTCAATCAATATAATCTTGATTCGTCAAAATCATATACTTTTGAGGTAGTGTTTGACGCGTAAGAGATTGCGAGGGTATTTCTATATGCGAGAATAATGATGTCGCGGGAAAGTTACGGGTAACCCAAACAAACACTTACAACTAACACATATACATTCGAAGTGTTGTGAAACGAATTCACTAAACGGGTAAGCAAACACATATAACTATACTTATCGCCGCCGCTGTGCGCGGGTACCCGGCTAGTATTAATTAACGGCTGAGACTGAAACTTGTTAATTATATTCTCTTTTCATCTTTTCATATTTCCCCCATTTATTTATTAATTATAACAAAATTTATTTCACAGCTTTTCAATATTTCCCTCTAAAATATCACAAACACTTTTCCCGCACCATTTGTCCGATCACTTTCAGAAAGGTTTAATTGTTCTGTTTCAGTTGTGTTTGTTTTTTTTGTGATTCTGATATATTATATGTATTATTTGCCCTAATTTTTTATTCGTTGCTGTTTATGAATGTATGGATAATCGGAATAACGGAATTAGTTTCATTCAAGCTCAAACGGATCATCTAGATGGTTAGAATCAATTGATTTGATAGTTGGAACTAATCAGTTGTGACAATTTGATGAATTTTTGTTTTCACTGATTTTGTTTATTTTAGATTATATATATGCCTTAAATGACTTTTATGTTAGATCTATTTTTGTTGAGCTAAAATAATGTTTAGTAACCTTTTCTGGCATGATATGTAGTAGTGAGATAAAACATCTACCAGAAACGTTGTTGCCTTCACTTTTGAGTTTGCATATTAATGAATGCCCAGATTTGAAAGAACTACCAGTAGCGTTGTTGCATTCACTTTTGAGTTTGGAAATATGGAGATGTCCAGATCTGAAAGAAAGATGCAGTAGAGGAGGCTCCTACTGGCCCCAAATCTCCCATATCCCCAGAATCGAAATAGACTTTGAGTCACAAACATAATATGAAGGTTTAACTTCTTTTAAATACTAGTATATTCTATAAGTAACTAATAAGCTTTTATTTCATTTCATTACAGCAGTTTATTTTTCAATTTCCAAAACTAATGATTAACAAGGATTTTGATTGTATAGTTTAAAACTGAAACAAACGAGGTCATAAAAACCTTTTTAATGTCAAACCTCAAGTCAATGTTAGGTTATCATCGAATGTTGATACCAGTGCATACAGTACGTGGATGTTATATGGTTTATGTTTCTTGAAATTTATATATTCAGACAATATCTGATTTGCAAAACAATTTGAAGTTAATATTTTGGTTTGCCAATCATGTATAAACTACAAACTCCTATCTATTGCAGTCAATGTATAAAGAAGTGATTTACATAGGAGAGGAGTTGTATATATCAAGGCTAAGCGTTCATTTTGGAGCTGCATCATCAGACGTTTTTTAGCTTTAGAGCTTTGTAAGTTGTTGACTATTACATTAAGTTCACCTTACTTAATGATAACAACAATAAACATTAATTAGAATAATGATTCAATGTACTGACATGTTTTCTAATTCTAGAATTGATTGAAGTCGAAGAGAAAGTGAGTTTGTGCTATTTTGAATGAGGCAGAGCTTATGCAACATGCATAGTCAAGGATGTACTAATATGGTGAACGTTTTCATAAATTAGAGAGTTGAATTTGGCAAGCAACCACATGTGTTAATTTCTTGAGTTTTGAGCTGGTACGTACCTAACCTAACTAATGATTAATTTCTTGTTTGAATTGACTTTGATATGGTTATTATTGTTACGTTTTGCTTTAGTAGTGACTAAGACACCTGATTTATGGGGAAGTTTTGAAGCTACTTTTAACAAGTAAGTAGTTGAAGACTCAACTAAACTTTTCGACAAGCTTTCATCCGCAACGTACCAGCCAAAGCGAATGGGTAATGCATTGTTGGACCTACACCTCTAAGTGAGTCCATCTCTAGCAATAATTAGCATCACTAGAACTTAGATCTAGTCTAATGCAGTAACTGGACTTTCTGAAAGTGATTGGGGCTTAATTCATTTTATATGTTTGGCCATGATTTCAGGGCTAACAGGCTTTTGGACGTGAAAGAAGTATTGGAACAAAAAATCTTGCTGCATCTTCTTTGTAGTTTTCATGTAAGAACATTTGCAAGGGAGTGTTGATAAGTGGTCTATAGCTGTTTCAGATCATGATAGGATCTCAACTGTTGAAACTGACTGTTAATCCTCTCTAATCAAATTACTTGATGGTGTGCAAGACAGTTATAAATTTGCGTGACTGGGGATCCAAGATCTAAAATTCAAGCTCATGGAGTTTCTTTGATACCATCGTTTACAATGCAATAACACAAGTATGCTCATAGATGTCTAAAAAAGTGACAGTTGGATATCATGTAGTTTCATGCCAGTATTACAGAGTCAAAAGAGTTCATCGTCTGCTCATGGTGTTTCGAGTGGCAGTTTATTGGTGGAATTGGGTTGGTGTATCATTTGAATGGAGGCTAGTGAGTCATGAAAGATGAGACTACTTCGCCTTAACAAATGATGCCAAAAGAGTGAAGACAAAGCTATTTGGTGCATCAAGTTCAAGTTTCTAGACTAATTTGGTATTGCGTTTCATGTTGTTGTTTGATAGTTTTACTATAAGCGGTTCGAATATTTGCTGTTTGTTTTAGATTGGTGATTAGTTTTGGTTACTCTCTTTTCTGAAAGGAAATGTATTTGGGATTTTGAGCTAGCTACAAAAAGACGTCAACAATCCAAGAAGATGTCAAACGACATGGGCAAAACCACAAAACGACGCCGTTTGACTTTTTTGAACCCAAAATGGCGCCATTCGCACGTCTAATGTATTATAAAGTACTGAAGCATTATCAATATTTTATTCCACTTTTCTATAACCCCACACGTTTGTATGAAGTTATGATGAACCGGACCAAGATTAGTCCTTCAAGCCAATTGATATATAACCCTTACTCAAACTAATAACTCAACAATAAATCAAATTTGAAACCGTGTGTCACATTAGATACACGTCGCTTTATGACTTACCACTAAGGCTAAGCTTTGGAGTTCATACCTACTAAATGACACTCAACAGTGAACACTTGGATATAACACGATACATCCCGAGCAGCCGTAGCATTAGCTAGTTGGATTGTGTAAAAGGAAGGTATTATGATAAACAAACGTCGACCAATGTCATACAAGAAGGTATTATGATAAACAAACGTTGTCCAATGTCATACAACTGCTTGCACGTTGTTGGTGGGAAA
Source organism: Chrysanthemum lavandulifolium (assembly GCA_022545495.1). Taxonomy (NCBI): domain Eukaryota; kingdom Viridiplantae; phylum Streptophyta; class Magnoliopsida; order Asterales; family Asteraceae; genus Chrysanthemum; species Chrysanthemum lavandulifolium. The sequence goes on along the minus strand of CM040239.1, from coordinate 306,253,060 downwards.
CTTTTATGGAAAGTATGTTTATAATACATGGTATCCGCATAATGCTGACGGCAGAAAAAATACAAGAAACAAGAAAAACTGACGCCGATATACAGTAATAGTAAAGAAGAAAAAGTCGGTGGTGGTTGTTAACGGTTGTAATTGTTGAATATATTTGATTATATTATCCAACTCGTCATGATGATAGATGTATGCAATCCTTTAATAAAAAAAGTATGAGATGTTACTCGATATGAAATATATATTAAAAATCATCAACCATGGCAATTGTGCCTCATAATTTACATGGAGCTTATTAACACACCATGTTTAATGTCTATAAGACATGATTACGTAAAATCACCTGTGAGATTATAAGTGCAAATTTTCTAATCATTTTAGTTTAAGACACTAATAGAAATTTAACTTTCACCGACGGGTTTTCTGAAGGATAGCTTTCCGTCGCTAATTAACGTTGATTTTCCATAAGATTAACAACAAATGTTGCTTCTAATTTCGAACGATGCTTCTCCGACCGATTTCCGACGGAGTTCCAAGGAATTTAACTTATCGACGGATTTCCAACAAAAGGTTTCGATTTAATATAAACTATTTGGTTTTAATATTTCTGTCGGAAATCCATCACAAATAAACATTATTTCTGACGGATTTCCAACGAAAATATTAATAACTAATAGATTTAATTACTTAAATAGACCAAAAGAAAGTTAATTTTCAGCCTATATACTGCACGATATTTTTCCAATAGTGGATTCGAGCAAAATTATAGTGAAATCGAACAAAAAAGTAAAAGTGAAGTCGAGAAAAAAATCAAAATTTCAAGCAATCTATATTTGATTTTTTTTTTTCTTTCCAAACCTAGACTACGGTATGCACAGTGGACAAATATTTTATCTTAGTCTATTTAACTCATTGCCCTAACTAATAAACACATATAAGTTGACCTTTGTTGTCGAATGCCAACTTACAAAGTAAAAATGGTCAATATTTAATATCTATACTACATATAAAGTAAAAATGGTTAATGTTGAAATGTCGAAAAATGGTCAAACCCATGCATTTGGAAAGGAAAATATTGAAAGTATTGAAAACTATGACTTATATGACATATGTTTAAAAAAAAATGAAAACCGGTTGACCCGGGACGCTTCAAACTCGGCGGGTTGAGTCAGTTTAATTAGACCCGTTTTTCGACGAGAACGGTTTAACCGGTTGAACCACCCAGTTCGAAGAGGATTTCAAAACATTATATTTAATACCAAATCCTCAAATTTTTATTATTTTTCGTTTATAACTCATAAACTTATTATTATCACGAAAACTATCTGCCGCCAAAAAATCTCGTGACTATGCACGGATACTCGTCTAATAAGAAATAATATGAGTGCAAATTGAGAGAAGTTTTCACGCTAATACTTCAAATTAACATTAAACTACCAAGTTTGAAAAAGAACTCGTTACACATTATTTAAGTTAACTATTACTTCAAGATACTCTTTTCGTCATATATTAATTGTTTACTTTGACTTTTTAAGTTTTTCTGGACAATGCAATAACACAAGTGTGCTCATAGATGTCTAAAAAAGTATACTAAAAAAGTGACAGTTGGATATCATGTAGTGCATGTCATGCCAGTATTGCAGAGTCAAAAGAGTTCATCGTATGTTCATGGTGTTTCAAGTGGCAGTTTATTGGTGGCATTGGGTTGGTGTATCATTTGAATGGAGGCTAGTGAGTCATGAAAGATGAGACTACTTTTTAACAAATGATGCCAAAAGAGTGAAGATGTTGGGATCAGGGGAACATAATCAAATTGCAAAAGACCAGCAACACAAATTCTGAACATGAGCAAGACAAGATCAGAACATTGGAGCACTAAAGCTGATATTTTATTTATGAAGAGTCAAAGTCTTGTACAAGTTTTGTGTTTCTGTATTTGGTTATATATAAGTATTATAACCGACTAAAACAACCGACATACTAAAACAACCGACACAAAATTCCAACTTCTTAATATACTAACAAAATTACCAAAATGCCCTTATAATACTAGCTAAGTTAAGTAGTACCAAAATTACCAAACTACCCTTAGGAGATGAAGTCACAATATCTAACAATCTCCACCTTGAGTTCAACTCCTAAGTAACACCATATCTAATTCAAATTTCCAAAGGCTAGAGATATTAGCCTATTTCAACTCAAACGATCGATTTCCAAAAGCAATTCAAAACAAAAAAAACGATCCAAAGCAATTGCTGATAACTTCAAAAAACGAACAATCAAATGTTAGCCGGCAAATTCAAAACGGCTAACTGAACAAACAAGTCGACTCAAACAGTCTTCACCAGCGACAATCAACTTCAGGCAACAGACTTCAAAAAGCCCGACAAACGAAAAATCCAAATTTCCAAATTGACAAATTCCAAACGATTGAGCAAAATTCAAACGACCTAATTATAACCAAGTCTTCAAACACCAAATCGATATTCAAATGCAAATACCAAATTCATATTCTAATGACCCACTTATAAAATAAGGATTACGGTCAAACATTCAAAGCACCTCACAATCTCAACCCGAGTCGTCTTTAGCAACGGCCGCTACCTGACCTTTTTTCTTAAGTTTAGGACAATTGTACTTCCAATGGCCTTCCTCTTTGCAATAATTACAAATATCTCGAGGATTGAGACCTCGAGAACTTGATGATTCTCCACCTTTATCTTTACCCTTTTCAAATCGATATTGACCCCTATCACGACTTGTAGTTGATAAGCCGACAGGTTGAGATTCCAAAGTTCCCGATGCTTGATGACGAAGCTCTCTGGAATGCAAACCGGATCGTACATCTTCTAATGTGATAGTGTCTTTACCAACAACAAAGGAGTTCACAAAATTCTCAAACGAGGGAGGCAACGATACTAGAAGAATAAGAGCCGCATCTTCATCATCAATCTTGACATCTACATTTTTCAAATCCATCAAGATCGAGTTCAATGCATCAAGATGATCTTTTAATGATGAACCTTCTCTCATTCGAAGCGAAAACAAGCGTTGCTTCAATAACAACTTATTCGTCAACGACTTTGTCATATAAAGCTTTTCTAACTTCTTCCACACACCGGGAGCCGTTTCTTCATCCGCAACCTCGCAAAGAACCTCATCCGATAAAGATAGCAAAATAGTGGAATGGGCCTTTTCATCTTGTGAGGCATATTTTGCATCCGTCATATCAGCCAGTTTGGGACCGGCTAGAGGTGCCCAAATGCCTTGTTGTTTCAATAAGGCTCGAATTTTAATTCGCCACAAACTAAAGTTACTTTTCCCGTTAAACTTCTCAATGCTAACTAATGACGATGATGTTTGAGAAGACATAATTATTCAAAGGGGTTTTACTACTAAATAACAAACAATTTGTGTTATTGTTTAACAAAAGAAAACCACAAAAGAGAAAGCCCAAGTTCAAACCCAATATATAATTGATCCAGAAAATAATCAGAGATTAGATAATCTTTACACAAACCAATCAATTCAACACAAATTCTGACTTTCCCTAATCCCAATCAACAAACACCTTCAACTATCAAACCAGCAGAAGCAACAAAATCGATTGAACAAAGAGAAAAATCCCAAATCACAAACCTGATATCTTCAACTATTTGAATCAGCAGCCACCAAACACAAAACGAATTCAAAAGATGCGAAGTGATTAATTCTTGAGATCAACCAGAAATTGAAAGTGATTCACAAACCTCGGATTGATAATTTGATCAGGTAACCCAAACGAATCTGAAACTTCAAACAATTTCAACTTGCTTCAAAATGATCAACCGGCTCTGATACCAGTTTGTTGGGATCAGGGGAACATAATCAAATTGCAAAGACCAAGAACACAAATTTCGAACATGAGCAAAACAAGATCGTAACATTGAGTACTAAAGTCGATATTTTATTTATGAAGAGTCAAAGTCTTGTACAAGTTTTGTGTTTACGTATTTGGTTAAATATAAGTATTATAACCGACTAAAACAACCGACATACTAAAACAACCGACACAGAATTCCTACTTCTTAATATACTAACAAAATTACCAAAATGCCCTTATAATACTAGCTAAGTTAAGTAGTACCAAAATTACCAAACTACCCTTAGGAGATGAAGTCACAATATCTAACAGAAGACAAAGCTATTTGGTGCATCAAGTTCAAGTTTTTAGACTAATTTGGTATTGCGGTTCGTGTTCTTCATTTGATAGTTTTACTATTAGCGATGCGTTTGAATATGTCTTGTTTGTTTTAGATTGGTGATTAGTTTTGGTTACTCTCTTTTCTGAAAGGAAATGTATTTGGGATTTTGAGCTAGCTACAAAAAGGCGTCAACAATCCAAGAAGATTTCAAACGACATAGGCAAAACCACAAAACGACATGCTATACCACAAAACGACATCATTTGACTTTTTTCCAACCAAAGGCGTCATTCGCATGTCTAATGTATAATAGAGTAATGAAGCATTTTCAGTATTTTATTCTACTTTTCTATAACTCCACACGTTTGTATGAAGTTATGATGAACCGGACCAAGTTTAGTCCTTCAAGCCAATTGATATATAACCCTTACTCAAACTAATAACTCAACAATAAATCAAATTTAGAACCGTGTGTCACACTAGGTACACGTCGCTTTATGACTTACCACTAAGGCTAAGCTTTGGAGTTCATACCTACTAGATGACACTCAACAGTGAACACTTCCACTTGGATAGAACATGATACATCCCGAGAACTCAAACAGCTGTTGGAATTAGCTAGTTGGATTGTGTAGGAGAAGGTATTATGATAAACAAACGTTGACCAATGTCATACAAGAAGGCGCCAATGTCATACAACTGCTTGCACGTTGTTGGTGGAAAACTTTTATGGAAAGCATGTTTATAATACAATAGCATGGTACCCACACAATGCTATGATTGACGACAGAAAAAATACAAAAAGTAAGAATAGCTGATGCCGATATATAGTAATAGTAAAGAAGAAAAAGTCTATAGTGGTTGTTAGCAGTTGTAATTGTTGATTACAGCTATAAAAAAAAGATCTCATGTCATTTATTTATGATGTAAAAGTGAATGAATATATTTGATTATATTATAAAATGGTCATGATATAGATTTATGCGATCCTTTAATAAAAAAAAGTATGAGATGCAACTTGGTATGAAACATATATTAAAATCATCAACCATGATAACTGTGTCTCATAATTTACGGGAAACTTATAAACACACCATGTTTAATGTTTATACAGCAGACGTGATTACGTACAAATGTCTGTGAGATTATAAGTTGAAAATTTTCTAGTCATTTTAGTTTAAGACACTACTAGAAATTTGACTTTCACCGACAGGTTTTCTGAAGGATAGCTTTCGGTCGCTAATTAACGTTGATTTTCCATCAGATTAACAACAAATGTTGCTACTAATTTTGAACTATGCTTCTCCGACCGATTTCCGACGGAGTTCCTAGGAATTTAACTTTTCGACCGATTTCAACAAAAGGTTTCGATTTAATATAAACTATCTGGTTTTAATATTTCTGTCAGAAATCCATCACAAATAAACATTATTTCTGACGGATTTCCAACGAAAATATTAATAACTAATAGATTTAATTACTTAAATAGACCAAAAGAAAGTTAATTTTCAGCCTATATACTGCGCGATTTTTTTTTCCGAATAGTGGATTCGAGCAAAATTATAGTGAAATCGAACAAAAAATAAAAGTGAAGTCGAGAAAAAAAATCAAATATAGACTAATCAAAATTTCGAGCAGTCTATATTTGATTTTTTTCTTTCCAAACATAGACTACGGTATGCACAGTGGATAAATATTTTATCTTAGTCTATTTAACTCATTGCCCTAACTAATAAACACATATAAGTTGACCTTTGTTGTCGAATGTGCCAACTTACAAAGTAAAAATGGTCAATGTTTAATATCAATACTATATATAAGTAAAAATGGTTAATGTTGAAATGTCGAAAAATGGTCAAACCCATGCATTTGGAAAGGAAAATATTGAAAGTATTGAAAACTATGACTTATATGACATATGTTTAAAAAAAAATGAAAACCGGGTTAACCTGGGACGCTTAAAACTCGGCTAGTTGAGTCAGTTTAATTTGACCCATTTTTCGACGAGAACGGTTTAACCGGTCGAACCACCCAGTTCGAAGCGGATTTCAAAATAGTATATTTAATCCCAAATCCTCAAATTTTTATTATTTTTCGTTTATAACTCATAAAATTTTTATTATCACGAAAACTATCTGCCGCTAAAAAATCTCGTGGCTATGCACAGATTCTCATCTAGTAAGAAATAATATGAGTGTAAATTGAGAGAAGTTTTCACGCTAATACTTCAAATTAACATTAAACTACCAAGTTTGAAAAAGAACTCGTTACACATTATTTAACTTAACTATTACTTCGAGATACTCCTTTCGTCCTATATTAATTGTTTACTTTGACTTTTTAAGTTTTTCTTGTTTAACTTTGACTATAAATATTTTTATTTTTGTTATATAATACTTGATAAAAATTGTGCCAATGAGAATACATTTAAAACTCAATTCATTCATATATTTATCATCAAATATTGTATAACACAACTAAAAATATTTATGGTCAAAGTTGAATAAAAAAACTAAAAAAAGTCAAAATGAACAATTATTATGGGACGGAGATAGTAATATATAACAATATATTTAACTTCTACAATATACTTTTGATCCAAAATCTCAAAATAATACGTGTATTTGCTGATCTTAAAGGTAGAATATATGCATTTTTTTTTAAAGAAAGGCAACATTTTATAACCAACAAAGACCAATACAAAATAACCGCATCCCACCTCTCTAACAAGATAGTTAAAGAGGCAAAGACACAAGAAAAAGAACAAAACCAGTACCATAAAGGAAAATGAAAAATATATACTCACAACCAAAATATCATAAGTTCTACCTCAACATCTGAATGAACGGTATAACCTACCATTAAGTGCCAAACAAATAGATAAATGAACCATAACCATTCAAACGGACCCCAATATGAAGCAGCACCTCGAACTCGAGCACAAAATACATAATTGCCTCACGAGCTACTATTGAGCTGTGAGAATGTTGACTCGACTCTTATTAGGATCTCTTAACCATTCTTGCCAACACCATGAACCATTTTTAGACCGACGCGAAATCCAATGGAAGCTTTTTAATTGAATATCTTGTACTATCTTGTATACGGTTGTAACCTTATTGTTGAAAACCCGATTATTACGTTCTTTCCAAATGAAATACCCGGTTACAAATATCACCACCTGCCACCACTTGTTTTTATTTACTACAGAATGCAATGTACTGTATATATTAGGGAGTATTTTTAAGGGAGTTTTTTTTAAGCTTATATGTGGCTTATAAGTCCCTTTTTTTTTTTTTTTTTTTGCTTATATTTCATAAGCTCCAAATTTGTGGCTTATTTTGAGACTTATGGGCTTATATAAGTTTATCAATATAAGTAGCTTGACTCATTGTGGTGAGTTTGATGAAGATGTAATGCATGTTTTGTATAGTGTTCGGAAGCCAAAGAAGTGTGGATTCGACACGGTTTTGATTATCTGTATGAAGCGAATGGTCTTAACACTTTGGAAGACTTTTGTAGTATGATTCTAGGAAATAGTTCGTCAAGTTGGGAGATATTCATAATGACACTTTGGGGGTTGTGGACGAGGCGAAATAAGAACTTTCATGTTCAACTTGACAAAAGGGATTTGGAAGTGGATGTTTTGTTATGTATATACTTGCAGAATACCATATGGCAAACCAAAAGGACATGTCTAGAGCAAGTGGTGTTGTACAAGAAAGAAAACCTTACATATGGGCTAAACCACAAATTGACCTTGTGTAAATTGTGATGCATCTTGGATCAAAGAGTCTGGAAAGGTGGGTTTGGGTTTTGTTGCTCAAATTATAATGGTGAAGTGTTATTTTTAGGTGCTCAAGGAGAGTGCTTTGCGAGTTCTCCATTGGAAGCCGAAACGAAGGCTATCATGTGTGCTATGAGTCATGCTCGAAGTAAAAGCTTCCCAAATGTTGTTTTCGGATCCGACTCTTTTGTGCCTAGTTAATGCACTGCGTAGCGGATCTACTATTTTACAAATTGACAATATTTTTTCAAAATTTTTATGTATTTCACTAGCTTTTAGTACGTGTGAATGGTCATTTGTTAAAAGAGAAGGAAACGAAGTTGCTCATAGTATAGCTAATTGGGTCGGAGGATGTAATGACGAGAACATTATAGAGGGTAGAGTTCCGGATTATGCTTTTATACGAGCGACTAAAGATGTACTATTATCTTCTTATTGAATGAAATTATCCCTCTTTTTTTAAAACTAGGCGAGTACCTGCGCCTAGCGACAGCGGTTTCTATCGTCAGATAATTAATGATTTGTGATATTGTGGTGAGTGTTTTGTGTAGCGTTTAAAATAGAACGTGAACCGATGAAAATGCAATTGCAAACGGTTGTACGATACGATAACTAAAGTCTAAACAAAGTTCTTAACATCTATTAAACAACATATAAAATCATTTAATGAAACTGAAAGTAAACATTACATCAGTTATGAGATAAAAATTAACAACACACGTTACTTGTCACGTAAAAACTAACATGATGGGATTAATGGTGTCGTTGTTAGGAAGAACGCAAGTACCAAAATTAGCATGAATGTGATTGATGTGCCCGGTAGGTGCAAGTTTTAAATTTATAAAAGGTGAATTACCAATATTACCAATAACACATACGAGCAAGTATACTCGTCCGTTATAGCAAGATTATGAAGGTAAGTCGGGATCGTTCGCGAGGATTTGAGTGAATCGAGCACAAGTTTGAATTAACTGAGTCTATCAAAACATATAACAAAGCAAATAGATATAATGAAAATCAGATGATTAAAAACTACACTTGCTTAAACTAGTATCATATCATAGATTAATGTGATTGTATTAACTACTTAACATGTTGGTTGTGATAATTAGTGGAAAACTAATCTATTGTTCTTACAAGTTAAACCTTCGTCAAGATTTTAGTTCATAAAAACAAGCTTTAAGTTTAACCAATCAATTCAAGATCAATTCAAGTTTCATAAGTCTACTTTCATAAACTTAAACACAAAAACATCCATTTGTTCATCAAATTGCTTAAGAAATGGTCAATACAAAAGGTACCCGATCATAGATAAAAGGCTACAATTAATTTTCAACAACTAATCTTACGACCATTTAGATGTTTCCAACCAATCCAATTTGATAATCAAAAAGCGTTTCTATTACAACCACACCTTAGTTCCTTTGTATAATCAAGAATAATGGGTAAAACAATCATCCATAGACAAAATGATTATGACTAGTTGAATAATACTGAAGTTCTTTCGACCCCAACGATA
>CM040239.1:306021625-306243470 GCA_022545495.1 Chrysanthemum lavandulifolium | reverse complement strand
ATTAATATTGGAATAATGACCAAATATTTGTGTCGGAGCTTTCTCTTGTCACTAAATAGGTAAGATAATGACAATAATTAAGGTCGTCAGTAAATTTTCGTCACAATAGGCATTTTTTTTGTAGTGGTGTTATGCATGGAAATGTTATGACAGTTAGATTCACAAATGTTATTTTTAAAGGAATTAGTTTTACAATAAAAAAAAGCTAGCGGGGCAGTTTGTTACTCGTTTATCTTCAAACTCTATATAAATCCGATGAAATAAAATAAACTAAGATAATTTTCTAAAAAAATAAAAAAAAAAAATCCTATCAATTGTGTGATGATATATTAATTGATCATTTTATCTTTCAGCATGCGCTCCTACTAAACTGGATTAAAAATAAATCCATCAAATAATACACACAACTATTACACAATTTAAAAATATCTATACTATATTATAATGCATGTAAAAGATAAACCTCATTTCAAGCTTAACTCATAACCAAAAATTAAGATAAGGAGCTCCAATCATGATTATGATGCCACTTCTTAACAACCCAAGTTCCTAACTCCTAACCACTAAAAGGTAAGATAAGGAGTCCAATTATAAAACGATATATCACTTTCAACTAAAATTTATCTTTATTTTCAAATTGAAATATTTTTTATCTACTTATTTTTTTTTATAATCTAATTTAACCACATTTTTAAAATTTTACGCCTTTAATTCAACATTCATTTGATGTATTTTATGAGTTTTAGTTTTATATTTTAGTGGGTTTATTTTATTTTAATTCAAATTTTACAACTTTAACATTTATCTCAATTAATACAATCTTTATTCACAAAATCACATACTTTTGGAGGCGTTTGATTTGTAAGAGATCATGCGATGATTTCTATACGCATCAATAATGACGTCACTGAAAAGTTCACCAGAACCCAAACAAACACATACAACTAACATATATTATGAAACTAATTCACTAAACGGGTAAGAAAACACATATAACTATATTTATCGCCATCTGCTAGGTGATCCCATCAGTGCTACGTAAAGTCACAAAGAAATAAAATACTACACAAAACTATAAAAAAAAATACAAAGTAAACTACATTTCCCAACAAGTAAAAAATATAAAAATAACATTAACCGTGATAATGATATGTACTGCGGGATTAGTTCTTGTACAATTGCATCTTAATATAAAACGAAGTGTGAATCACATGCGACGCAATGGACCCAGATCAAAGCGACTTACTTTGAACGATACTTAAACCTCAGTGACTGTTTTGCCAAGTTGTGAAACTGCGTTTAATGTCGGACTTACATAGGTACCACTCAACCTCAAAAATGCTTTCGCCAAATGAGAACTTGGCATTAAATGCGTGCTTGTGCTCCCCCACCCTCCCCGATCTTTAGTATATATATTAATTAATATATGTAGGACATCATAAGATTTTGACAAGTGTCCAAGCCATCAAGGGCAATTAAGGCATTATACAAGAAGTGTTTAGATGCTCTGACGGTTTATTTGCTCCCTCTCATTTTTTAAGGAACCCTTTTTTTAAATTAATTAGCAGAATATTTGAGTTTCTCTCGTAAACTTCAGTTCACATCATTTTGTATATCACATTCAAAAATCTTATAAACCTATGATTTCAAATATTAAAAGGCCAACCATCATCATCTAAGATAAGATGCAAAAAAGATCAACATCATTCATCATCATCTACATGATCGACATCATCGTTGATTCTCGCATCATAGTCGTCGTGGATCAATTATTGCATCATATTATCTCCATCGATTTTTGCATCTTCAATGATTGTTGCATCTTCATCGTGGATTCTTGCATCTTCTATGGTTGTTGCATCTTCATCGTGGATTCTTACATCTTCATCGTTGATTATTTCATCATTGATTATTACATCTTCATCGTGAATTCTTACATTTTCATCGTTGATTGTTGCATCTTCATTGCTTCTTGCATCATCATCGTCTTTGTTGATCGATTATTGCATCATGATCATCGATCATCAATATCACCGCTTAACATCATATATCATCATAATCTTTGTTGACGTCATCACCGAGTTCATTATCATCATCATAAACAACTATTAATAAAGAAAAAAGATTAATACAAAACAAATCTTAGAACAACCCAGGTTCTAAATCGAATTGGAAATGATTTAGATTAAATAAATGTTTTGACAAGTTAAATATTGATTAAAGACAAAATTTTGGTCTAAATAGCTGACATGGATGAATCGATTTTCATTCTATTGTTTTTCAATAAAGTGGTAACTAAAAAAATGTGCACAATGTGTAAAATTACTTTAGTGGCCCTATACCAAAATTATCCGGTCTTCAAAATTTTATCTAATTTACGAAATTGCCACAAATATTGTGAGCCTTTGATCAAGTCAAACTCTGTAAATCTAAAGGTTGATATTATGTCCTACATTTTTTACTTTAAGTTGGTGTTTTATTTGAACTCTTGCCATGTACTGCAGGATAAGATCGGATGAGATACGTATCATACAATCATTTTCAAATAATTAAACTAGACGACATATTCTGCCACTACACGTACCATCTTATAAAATACTAAAATACTACTGTTACTGTATAAAACATCGTATTTGAGCCTCCACATATTACGCTATTTAGGGTTCTAATCCCCTAAAAACATTCAGTTATAATAATAATTAATGAAAGTTAGTTATGGAAAAAGTGAGCGGTGGGTTTATGGGATGTTTAGTAAGAAGAAAAAAAGTTGATGATGCATCATCATCTTCTGTTGCTGATTTATGATCTATTCAGTTGGCTAAGCGCTTGTCTGTTTTGATCTTATTGCCATTGGTAATTTATTTCTATCTGTTTTGAGCTTATTGGGGCTTATTTGAATGTTTGGGAAGTTTATAAGCTCACATTTTTCAGCTTACGAGCTTATTGGCTCCATAAGATCAGCTTGATAAGTTTATAGCCAGAAAAAGTGTGATTATGAGCTTTTTTCAGTTTCCAATAAGGTTATAAGCCAACCGATAAATAAGCTATCCAAACGCCCCCATAGTATTATGATACACAGATGGTTGTAGCTTGTGTGGAATTATGTGGCTTTTGCATATGCAATGTTAATATCTCTTGTAATTTTTAATGGGGTGTGTTAACTATCATTCGTTTAACTTGTATCAATCTAAATTTGATTTATTCCTTACTAAATACATATAACTTGCTTAGCATGCTATTTTGTCTGCCAAGTACTTGCTAATCATGCTATTTGGGTTAATTGCTAGAAAATGTATCATACTTGCCACTTTTTGTTATTGTGTGTACCCATTTTTTTTTCTTATTGTGTTTTTGTGTGCATTTTGTGACCGTTTACCCTTACTTTTTTCAAATTTTGAAGGGTAAAATGGTCATTTTACATTGTTGACTAGTCACTATTACACACAATAATCAAAATTTGAAAGTGTAGTACACATAATAAGAAAAGAAAAAAAAAGTTCAGTACACACAATAACAAAAAGTGACAAGTATGATACATTTTTAAGTAATTAACCCCATGCTATTGCCATTGGTAATTTATTTGTTTATTTCTATCTGTTATATATATTGATTTTTGTTGTGTGTTACTGGGGAGTAGAGGCTTATCTGAGTTCCAAAAGTTCCTAATGTCATTTTTTCTAGCTAATGATAAGCTCATAAGCCAAAAAAAGAAAAAGAAAAAGTGAGCTTATGAGCTTTCTCATAGTCAAATATAAGCTAATCCAAAGTCGTAGGCGTAAATTTTGTTCGATGGCACAGTTTGATAATTTTTAGAAACTACATTACAAAATGGTTATTAAGGGCAAATTAAAAAAAATCTAGATATTTTAGAAAGAGAAATGATACATGACCTAAAATTAGGCCAGACCTAAAACCAAGTGTCTGCATCTTGATGGTTACATACTGAGGACCCATTTATTTTACAACCTATCAAGATGATGCCAAGTAGTTTTAGGTCTAAGTAGGTCCATGTATCATTTCTCTTTAGAAAATTTACACTACAATTTTTTTTTGCTAGGGGGCACGTGACCCCTCCCTATCTCCGCCCATGCCAAAGTCCGAACACCCCATAGTTTCTTTTAGAACGCCTAGTTAGTAGTTAATTGTTCGAGTCGTGTAGTGTCATCCAAGCGGGCAGTATGCCTTCCTCGAACCTTCGCGTTTGGGGAATAAACCCCACTTCTTTTTTCCGCTTCGCCAACCCAAGACCTCCAAGGGAAACAACCTCCCCCAAGGTTACCCCTGGTGGCGACCCCCAAATGTACACACCTAGTGAGGTTTGAACCCTTGATCTCTTGTTTGAAAGTCAAGGACCTTACCACTAGGCCATTCGGTGGTGGTTCCAAACACCCCATAGTATCATAATTGAATGAGGATAGTGATCTTGTATGTCATTGTCATTGTCATTGTGTGTAATCATATATGGGTAGGCCGAGATGTACCATAAAACAATAATACAACCGTCATCATTTATATAACATAGGTGGTAAACAAATTAGTAGCAAATAGTTGTAATGTAAATATGCATTGGGTTGGGCTAAAATGACATGAACTTGTCTAACTTGTAATTGGCTAATACAAATACTATATGTTGTTACAAACCTTCATGGGTGGCCATGGCCCACCAAGTCATCCATATGCTTGTAATGATTAATGAAATCTATTTTTCCATTTTGATGAATAAAAAGTTTTTGATATACGAGGATAGTAGGTGTTTGACTGTTTGGATTAGCTTATTTTGTGGGCTTATTTGAATTTGGGAAGTTTGACTAATAGTCGAATACATTTCTCAAACCATGTCCGAGTTATACATAATAAGAAAGTGTGTATATGTATTCCTGGTGTTTGGGTGATGTGTATACTTCTTTTATTAACTTGAAACCAATCTTATTAGGAGTTGGAGCAACAATTGGAGCTGGAGTTTATATTCTTGTTGGAACAGTTGCTAAAGAGCAAACAGGGCCTGCTATCACGATATCATTTCTCATTGCTGGAATAGCCGCTGGGCTTTCTGCATTGTGTTATGCAGAACTTGCTTGTCGTTGTCCATCTGCTGGTAGTGCGTATCACTATTCATATCTATGTGTTGGTGAAGGGTAAGTTCATATATCGAAAGCTTTCATTTTAAAATTTTTAATGATATCACAATCAACTAAACATTAAGTTTTGAAACATGTTACTTCAATTCGATATTTGGTTCTTTTGTTAATGGACGTTTATATTGCATTCTTTAGTGTTGCTTGGTTGATTGGTTGGTCTCTAATATTGGAGTATTCACTTGGTGGAGCAGCTGTTTTGCGTGGCATATCTCCAAATATGGTTCGGTTAATTTGTTGTCTCAGATCTATAAATTGTGTCTCTGATACAATATCAGTATAAGATTCAATCCTAAAAGATATTTCGTTTCTATTTTGAACCAATATATCTTTAGGCCTTGTTTTTTGGTGGTCAAGATAGCCTGCCTGCTTTTTTAGCTCGTCCCACCATTCTTGGAATTGTAGTTGATCCTTCTGCTGCTGTTTTAGTCTTCATTATAACTGGACTACTGTGTACGGGAATCAAAGAGGTAATCTTCTGGATTAAGTATTTTTATAACTATTTAACTTAATTTCATCTTATTTGTTTTCATACTTTGGCGGGATTGGATATTGTTGTTGTTGTTTTCATACGTTTCATTGATATACTGCTTTTGTAGAGTTCATTGGCACAAGGTGTAATTACAACCATAAATGTTCTAGCCTTGCTTTTTATCATAGTAGCCGGTGGATACGTTGGTTTCAAGACTCAGTGGGTTGGATATCAAATTCCTGGCGGGTAATAATTTGAAAATGTTCCGTCTGATTTACAATATAATCTTACCCTGATTCATACTATACCAAATGCAAAATCCTTCTGAATTTTCAGGTATCTCCCTTTTGGAGCTAACGGGGTAGTTGCTGGCTCTGCAACGGTGTTTTTCTCATATGTCGGTTTTGATGCAGTCACTAGCACAGCTGAAGAGGTAATTACTAACTAGTCTGTGCATTTATTATTTATACTGGTCATGTTTCTTTACTAGTATAATTTCATCGTTTTATTACAGGTGGTGAATCCTCAAAGAGACTTACCAATTGGTATAGGTGTATCATTGTTTACATGCTGTGTTTTGTATATGCTTGTGTCAGCTGTTGTCGTTGGCTTGGTTCCCTGTTCTGCATTAGACCCAGACACCCCTATTGCCTCGGCTTTTGCTAGTTATGGAATGAATTGGGCAGTGTAAGTATGATAAATTTTTCGTCGTCCTCTGGTTCGATTCGTAAAAACTGTGTTACATCTTGCATTTTATTTATACCACAATCATGATTGCAGATACATTATAACTATCGGAGCTGTTACTGCTCTCTGCGCTGCTTTAATTGGTGGAATCCTTCCGCAGGTATGTAACTTGTGCGCGCCCGTGTGTGTGTGTGTGTGTGTGGGGTTATAAATAGATGGCCAATCTTATGTTGATATGATCATACTTTCTTGTTTTTACAGCCAAGGATCCTGATGGCAATGGCTAGGGATGGTTTATTACCATCTTTCTTTTCAGATATAAATAAACGCACACATGTTCCAGTCAAAAGTACAATTGCAACAGGAATCTTTATTGCATTCCTATCATTTTCCATGAATGTCGATCAATTAGCAGGCATGGTAAGTTGAAACGTGAAACTGTGTGGTGATTGTAAATTAAGTTATTACACATTGGTTACCAGGGTTATTTCCGGATAAACATGGAAAAATATATATTTTGTAATAGTTTATAGTAATTTTCCTTCTACTACTTCTTCCTGCAGGTTAGTGTGGGTACATTGTTGGCATTTACAGCAGTAGCCGTTTCAATCTTGATACTCAGATATATACCCCCAGAAATCACCCTCGTTCAATCACCTTCCTCGGAATCGGCTGATTTAGTCTCGTCAGAATTCAGTAATGATATTATGGATATTAGCAGCGAAAATCTTAAAGATCTTGGGACCAGTTGTCATACTCAAAAAGGTGTAGCCAATGTATGCTTCAATGCTAGTATTGTCTTTCCTATTAATTTTGTGTGCAATACTTTTCTGCTGTTGCATCTTTTTTCAAATGTAATCTTTATATACTAATCTTGCTCTATTTTGATGCGTAGATATAGGAAACGAGGCAAGACGACGGAAGATGGCTGCTTGGAGCATAACTGTTGTTTGTGCAGGAGTGCTTGTGCTTGCATCTGCTGCTTCGGCTAAAAGCATTCCCAGGTATGTTATAATCTTGAAGTTGGTTATGTTATTTTCATCTCATACATAACTAATTTAAATCCTATTGTATCAGTGTTCCTCGCCTCATATTGTGTGGGCTAGGAGGTGTTGCTCTATTGTCAGGTTTGACCGTGTTGACTTGTATAGATCAGGATGATGCTAGGCTCACGTTTGGAGAAACTGGAGGTATCTCTGTAATCTAGTGTTTTTTTAATACATATCTGAGAACTGAGATGAAATATTATTAGTCTATTTTATGTTTTATTCTGTATATAAGTTTTTAATGTACTATGTTACTAATTGCATAGCATATCTTTCAGGTTTCCTCTGTCCATTTGTGCCTTTCTTGCCTGTCGTGTATTCTTGTGAATGCCTACCTTCTTATTAATCTCGGGTGAGTTCGTTGGTTTTAGTCTTTTAAGTGTCTCTTTTCATTGTGTGATATGCTATGAACCATGTTACAATTCCATGATATGCTAAATGGAACATTTTCAAACATGCAGAGTTGGTACATGGATACGCGTTTCAGTGTGGCTGGTGATTGGAGTATTGGTTTATGTATTCTACGGAAGGAAACATAGCTTACTAGTAGATGCTGTCTATATGCCACTAGCGCTTGAAAATGAACACGAAATTCACGACATCATTTCATAGCATTCTTTGTATCACTTGCATCATACTCATTTTCTTTGAGGTTTTGTTGTAAGCTATGTGAATATATATTGTTGTACTTTGTAAATTGAAAGCAGTTATATTCTCATAGGTTTAAGCCATGAAAAAGTGTTTCCAGGTTTTGATTCAAACACCATTTTTATGACTTACCGCTAAGGCGGCTAGGCAAGTTCATACCCTACTAGATGACACTGAACAGGATACACTCCTAGCAGCCATTGGTATTATGATAAACAAAATATATAGTAAAGATAATTGTTCTGAAAAAATAAAAACTTTTTAAAATTCCAATAACTGCAGATTTATTGTTGGGTGATCACATTGTTGCTAACATTATTTGTGAGGTCCACCCACTTTGTAGCTATTGCATTCTTACCATTCATTTTAAAGTGGCATAATGCTGGGTGATGTTGGTGGACCATCTTCAATTCCTTTTGACTTTAAGTCAAGATCTATACTTTTCTTCAACCTCACTCAATTCACATATACCTACCATTTATTCAGATTTAAAGAGCTTCAAGTTTACTGTAATTACTAAAAAAATGGCTGAAGTCATTGCATCCACCCTTATTGAAGCCGTTTTAAGAAGTTGGCCGATGAAGCCGTGAAGCAAGTTGTTCGAGCGAAGGGAATTCATTCTGAGCTGAAGAAACTAGGGAGGACTTTGTCCAGGATCCAAACACTGCTCAATGATGCTTCGGATAAAGAAATAGCTAATGAAGCTGTTCAAGTATGGCTCAATGATCTCCAGCATCTGGCTTATGAGATAGATGACATACTTGATGACTTGGCAACAGAGGCTATGCATAAGGAGTTGACCGACCAATCCAGAGCCAGCACCAGCAAGATAAGAAAGCTCATTCCAGCTTGTTGCAAAAACTTCTGTCTAAGTACTAGGCTGTATCCTAAGATAGATAATATCACCAACAAGTTACTAGATCTAGAAAAGGAAAAAGAATCTCTTGGTTTAACGGTGAAGAGTGGAAGTTTAGAAGTGAAGGATGATAGGCCAAAAGATAAAAATAGACAATCCCAGACCTCTTTGGTAGACCCATCTAGGATTGTTGGCCGACAAGGTGATAAGGATGCATTGGTTCACAAGCTGTTAGTTGATGAACCACGTAATAATGAAAACTTTAGCATCGTGCCCATAGTTGGTATGGGTGGTGTAGGTAAAACCACTCTTGCTAAATTATTGTATGAAGATGAAAAAGTGAATGATCACTTTGAATTTAAGGCGTGGGTTTGTGTGTCTGATGAGTGGGACACCTTCAGTATGAGCAATATTATTTTTCAGTCTGTGACCGGGAAACAAAAGAATTTAAAGATCTAAATCTCCTTCAAGTAGCTCTTAGAGATCGACTTAGAGATAAATTGTTTCTATTAGTGCTGGATGATGTCTGGAGTGAAAATAGTGATGATTGGGAATCACTAGTGGCCCCTTTGAGAGCATGTGCTCCGGGAAGTAAAATAATCATGACAACTAGGAAGGAGAAGTTGCTCAGAGAATTGGGTTGTGGTAAATTAAACCATTTGCAAAGTCTCTCTCATGACGATGCCATGTGTTTATTTGCTCAACATGCATTGGGTGAAAATAACTTTGATTCACATCCGAGACTTAAAGCACCTGGTGAAGGCATTGTCAGAAAGTGCGATGGTTTGCCTTTGGCTTTAATAGCACTTGGAAGGCTATTGAGGACAAAAGAAGATGAAGAAGAATGGAAAGAAATAGAGGATAGTGAGATATGGAGCTTAAAGAGGAAGGTAAAATTATTCCGGCTCTTAGACTAAGCTACCGTGAACTTCCTGCCTACTTAAAGCACTCTTTGCATATTGCTCCTTGTTCCCAAAGGACTATGCGTTTGACAAGCAGGATTTGGTTCTGCTCTGGATGGCGGAAGGATTTTTGCACCAAGTACGCCCAAGCAAGTCAACTGTAGAACGCTGGGGTAATGAATGCTTTGATGAGTTGTTATCACGGTCATTTTTCAACACTCACCTAATGACGAGTCTTTGTTTGTTATGCATGATCTGATGAATGATTTGGCCACCTCTGTTGCTGGAGATTTCTATTTTAGGTTAGAGAAGGAATTGGGAAAGAATGTTAGGAAACAAGATTTGGATAAGTGTCGTCATATGTCCTTTGTTGGTGAGAAATATGTACCTTACAAGAAGTTTGAGGTATTTGAAGGTGCTAAAGGTTTGAGAACATTCTTGTCTGCTGGGATGAACGAATGGTGGCGAAATTACAACTTGTCGAATAAGGTTCTAGTTGACTTAATTCCCCAGCTACCATTGTTAAGGGTAATAAGTTTGAGTGGTTATGAGATAATTGAGGTACCAGAGTCTATTGGTAGTTTGAAGCATTTGTGGTATCTTAATTTATCTCGAACTAAAATCAAACATTTACCTGAAAATGTTTGTGATCTCTATAACTTAGAGACCTTGATTGTTTTGGGTGTTCTAGCTTAACTAGTTTACCTAACAGCTTCTTAAAGTTAAAGAATTTATGCATTTAGACATTAGAGATACTCCACAGTTAAAAGTCTTGCCATTAGGGGTTGCTAAGTTGAAAAGCCTACAAACTCTTTCAAAAATCATTATTGGAGGAGAAAATGACTTTTCGATAACCCAACTTAAAGATTTTGAGAATCTTCGTGGGAAAGTTTCCATAAAGGGCCTGGAAAAAGTAAAAAATGCAACGGAAGCACGAGAAGCAGATTTATCACACAAGAGACTTACTGAGTTAGAGGTGGAATGGAGTGGCGCATCAGATGGTTCCCGAAAGGACACAACTGAAAACGATGTCCTTGATGCATTGAAGCCAGATAATGATTGTTTGAAGAGGCTAGGCATTGTGAACTATTTGGGGTTAGAGTTTCCAAATGGGTTGGGGATCCCTCGTTTCACCGGTTGGCTAGTGTGTCTATACGTGGCTGTAAAAGTGTACTTCTCTACCACCACTCGGCAACTACCGTCACTTAAGGAGTTATCTATCAAACACATGGATGATGTGAAAGATGTGGGTTTAGAGTTTCTTGGGACTGGTGTTGCATTTCCTTCACTTGAAACACTAACGTTTCATGGTATGCGGGGGTGGGAGGTATGGTCAACCAATAGTAGAAGTGGGGTTGGAGATTCTGTGTTTCCACGCCTTCAAAAGCTCCGTATAGAAGATTGTCCTAATTTGGTTGAATTCTCACATGAAGGAGATTCTGTGTTTCCAAGCCTTCAGGAGCTTTGTATTACAAGTTGTCCAAATTTGGTTAAAGTCTCACTTAAAGCACCACTACTTTCATTGAGGGATTTGACAATACATGTATGTGGTGCTGGTTTGTTGAGTAGTCTGGTGCATGCAGCTCCATCAATCACCAAGTTGAGGATAGTATCTATTTCAGGGCTTACTAATAAGGTGTGGGGAGATGTTATATTGAATCTTAAGGCAGTTGAAGATATGAATGTCAAATGGTGTCATGAAATAAGATACTTTTGGGAATCAAGTAGTAAGGTTCTTGTGAATTTAAGGAATTTGTATGTATGGAGTTGTAAAAATTTGGTGAGTTTAGGGGAGAAAGATGACGAGTATCATTATGGGAGCAACCTTCTAACATCTCTTAGGTCGTTAAAGGTATCGAGTTGTGACAATTTCATGCATTTGAGTTGTCCAAACAACATTGAGACGTTGGAAATCAGAGGTTGTTATTCAATTGCATGTGTCTCTTTCTCAACGGGAGGAGGGCAGAGGCTCAAGTCAGTTAAGTTTTACGGTTGTAATAAACTATTGTTAAAGGAGGAGTTGGGAGAAAGAGGAGAGAAGAATAGGTTACGTATCAATAGCAAAAGCATGCCAATGCTTGAATCTGTAGAAATATGGGGTCATCCAAATGTGGCATCGATCATTGATTTTGGGGGTAACTTCATTCACCTCACCAGATTGATAATATTCAATTGTCAAAGTCGGAGTCATTATTTGCAGACCTTCAATTGCAGACCTCGTTAACTGATCTGGATATATCGACCTTCAATTTGTCCAGATATGGATGTTGCAACTGGGCTTTGGCCTCCCAACTTGCGTGTACTTAGAATTGGGCGGTTGAAGAAGCCCATCTCAGAATGGGGCCCACAGAAGTTTCCAACCACACTAGTTAACCTATCCTTATACGGTGAAGCAGAAGCAGCAACTAATTGGAGTCAACTGTCTCATCTTCATATTCCTTCTTCTCTTACTTCTCTTACAATATGGAGATTTGACAATTTGGAAACAGTTTCAGAGGGACTCCAACACCTCACCTCCCTCCAACATCTCTACATTACCTGGTGCCCAAAGATAAAACATCTACCAGAAACGTTGTTGCCTTCACTTTTGCATTTGGATATTAGTGAATGCCCAAATTTGAAAGAACTACCAGTAGCGTTGTTGCATTCACTTTTGAGTTTGGATATACGGAGATGTCCAGATCTGAAAGAAAGATGCAGTAGAGGAGGCTCCTACTGGCCCCAAATCTCCCATATCCCCAGAATCAAAATAGACTCTGAATCACAAACATAATATGAAGGTGTGTTCTCTCTATGCCGTTTAACTTCTTTTATTTACTAGTATATTCTATAAGTAACTAATAAGCTTTTCTTTCATTTCATTACAGCAGTTTATTTTTCAATTTCCAAAACTAATGATTAACAAGGATTTTGATTGTATAGTTTAAAACTGAAACAAACGAGGTCGTAGAAACCTTTTTAATGTCAAACCTCAAGTCAATGTGAGGTTATCATCGAATGTTGATACCAGTGCATGCAGTACGTGGATGTTATATGGTTTATGTTTCTTGAAATTTATATATTCAGACAATATCTGATTTGCAAAATCCAATTTGAAGTTAATATTCTAATAAATTTGGTTTGCCAATCATGTATAAACTACAAACTCCTATCTATTGCAGTCAATGTATAAAGAAGTGAATTACATAGGAGAGGAGTTGTATATATCAAGGCTAAGCGTTCATTTTGGAGCTGCATCATCAGACGTTTTTTAGCTTTAGAGCTTTGTAAGTTGTTGACTATTACATTAAGTTCACCTTACTTAATGATAACAACAATAAACATTAATTAGAATAATGATTCAATGTACTGACATGTTTTCTAATTCTAGAATTGATTGAAGTCGAAGAGAAAGTGAGTTTGTGCTATATATTTTGAATGAGGCATAGCTTATGCAGCATGCATAGTCAACGATGTACTAATATGGTGAACGTTTTCATAAATTAGAGAGTTGAATTTGGCAAGCAACCACATGTGTTTCTTGAGTTTTGAGCTGGTAGGTACCTAACCTAGCTAATGATTATCTTCACTTCCATTTACGGCATATCAAGAGTTTCTTTGTACAGTAAACTTGTTAGAATTGACCTTGATATGGTTATTATTGTTCTGTTTTGTTTTAATAGTGACTGAGACACCTGATTTATGGGGAAGTTTTGAAGCTACTTTTACAAGTAGTTGAAGACTCAACTAAACTTTTCTACAAGCTTTCATCCGCAACGTACCAGCCAAAGCGAATGGGTAATGCATTGTTGGACCTACACCTCCAAGTGAGTCCATCTCTAGTAACTGGACTAAACTTAGATCTAGTCTAATACGGTAACTGGACTTTCTGAGAGTAATTGGGGCTTAATTTGTTTGGCCATGATTTCAGGGCTAACAGGCTTTCAGACGTGAAGAAGTATTGGAACAAAAGATCTTGCTGCATCGTCTTTGTAGTTTTCGTGTCAGAACATTTGCAAGGGAGTGTTGATAAGTGGTCTATTGCTGTTTCAGATCATGATAGGATCTCAACTGTTGAAACTGACTGTTAATCCTCTCTAATCAAATTAGTTGATAGTGTGCAAGACAATTATAAATTTGCGTAACTGGGGATCCAAGATCTAAAATTCAAGCTCATGGAGTTTCTTTGATACCATCGTTTACAATGCAATAACACAAGTATGCTCATAGATGTCTAAAAAAGTGACAGTTGGATATCATGTAGCATGTCATGCCAGTATTGCAGAGTCAAAAGAGTTCATCGTATGCCCATGGTGTTTCGAGTGGCACTTTATTGGTGGAATTGGGTTGGTGTATCATTTGGTATTGAGGCTAGTGAGTCATGAAAGATGAGACTACTTCGCGTTAACAAATGATGCCAAAAGAGTGAAGACAAAGCTATTTGATGATGCATCAAGTTCAAGTTTTTAGACTAATTTGGTATTGCGGTTCATGTTGCTGTTTGATAGTTTTACTATAAGCGGTTCAAATATTTGCTGTTTGTTTTAGATTAGTGATTACTCTCTTTTCTGAAAGGAAATGTATTTGGGATTTTGAGCTAGCTATAAAAAGACGTCAACAATCCAAGAAGATGTCAAACGACATAGGCGAAACCACAAAACGACATGCTATACCACAAAACGATGTCGTTTGACTTTTTTCCACCAAAATGGCGTTGTTCGCACGTCTAATGTATAACAGAGTAATGAAGCAATTATTCTACTTTTCTATAACTCCACACGTTTGTATGAAGTTATGATGAACCGGACCAAGTTTAGTCCTACAAAGCCAATTGATATATAACCCTTACTCAAACTAACTCAACAATATAATAAATCAATTTTGAAAGCGTGTGTCACATTAGATACATCGCTTTATGACTTACCACTAAGGCTAAGCTTTGGAGTTCATACCTACTAAATGACACTCAACAGTGAACACTTGGATAGAAGTATAGAACAGGATACATCCCGAGCAGCCGTAGCATTAGCTAGTTGGATTGTGTAAAAGGAAGGTATTATGATAAACAAACGTCTACCAATGTCATACAAGAAGGTATTATGATAAACAAACGTTGTCCAATGTCATACAACTGCTTGCACGTTGTTGGTGGGAAACTTTTACGGAAAGTATGTTTATAATACATGGTGTCAACATTATAATGCTGACGGCAGAAAAAATACAAAAAACAAGAAAAATGACGCTGACGCCGATATACAGTAATAGTAAAGAAGAAAAAGTCGGTGGTGGTTGTTAACGGTTGTAATTGTTGAATATATTTGATTATATTATCCAACTCGTTATAATGATATATGTATGCAATCCTTTAATAAAAAAAAATATGAGATGTTACTCGATATGAAATATATATTAAAAATCATCAACCATGGTAATTGTGTCTCATAATTTACATGAAGCTTATTAACACACCATGTTTAATGTCTATAAGACATGATTACGTAAAATCACCTGTGAGATTATAAGTGCAAATTTTCTAATCATTTTAGTTTAAGACACTACTAGAAATTTA
This sequence comes from Chrysanthemum lavandulifolium, assembly GCA_022545495.1. Classification (NCBI taxonomy): domain Eukaryota; kingdom Viridiplantae; phylum Streptophyta; class Magnoliopsida; order Asterales; family Asteraceae; genus Chrysanthemum; species Chrysanthemum lavandulifolium. The sequence continues at coordinate 306,228,176 of CM040239.1, read as the reverse complement.
ACTTTCACCGACGGGTTTTCTGAAAGATAGCTTTCCGTCGCTAATTAACGTTGATTTTCCATCAGATTAACAACAAATGTTGCTGCTAAACGATGCTTCTCCGACAGATTTCCGACGGAGTTCCAAGGAATTTAACTTTTCGACGGATTTCCAACAAAAGGTTTCGATTTAATATAAACTAGTTGGTTTTAATACTTCTGTCGGAAATCCATCACAAATAAACATTATTTCTGATGGATTTCCAACTAAAATATTAATAACTAATAGATTTAATTACTTAAATAGACAATGAAAGTTAATTTTCGCCCTATATATTGCGCGATTTTTTTCCAATAGTGAATTCGAGCAAAATTATAGTGAAATCGAACAAAAAATAAAAGTGAAGTCGAGAAAAAAAATCAAAATTTCGAGCGGTCTATATTTGATTTTTTTTTCTTTCCAAACATAGACTACAATATGTACAGTGGATAAATATTTTATCTTAGTCTATTTAACTCATTGCCCTAACTAATAAACACATATAAGTTGACCTTTGTTGTCGAATGTGCCAACTTACAAAGTAAAAATGGTCAATGTTTAATATCTATACTACATATAAAGTAAAAATGGTTAATGTTGAAATGTCGAAAAATGGTCAAACCCATGCATTTGGAAAGGAAAATATTGAAAGTATTGAAAACTATGACTTATATGACATATGTTTAAAAAAAAAATGAAAACCGGGTTGACCCGGGACGCTTCAAACTCGGCGGGTTGAGTCAGTTTAATTTGACCCGTTTTTCGACGAGAACGGTTTAACCGGTTGAACCACCCAGTTCGAAGCGGATTTCAACACATTATATTTAATCTCAAATCCTCAAATTTTTATTACTTTTCGCTTATAACTCATTTTATTATCACGAAACTATCTCGCCACTAAAAATCTCTGCCTACGCATCTGATACTGCCTAATAAGAAATAATATGAGTGTAAATTGAGAGAAGTTTTCACGCTAATACTTCAAATTAACATTAAACTACCAAGTTTGAAAAGAACTCGTTACACCTTATTTAAGTTAACTATTACTTGAGATACTCTTTTCGTCTCTATATTAATTGTTTATTTTGACTTTTTAAGATTTTTTGTTCATTTGATTCTAAATATTTTTATTTTTGTTATATAATATTTGATGAAAATTGTGCCAATGAGAATACATATAAAACTCAATTCATTCATATATTTATCATCAAGTATTGTATAACAAAACTAAAATATTTATGGTCAAAGTCGAATAAAACGCACTAAAAAGTCAAAGTGAACAATTATTATGATTTAACGTAGTAATATATAACAATATATTTAACTTCTACAATATACTTTTGATCCAAAATCTCAAAATAATACGTGTATTTGCTTATCTTGAAGGTAGAATATATGCACTTTTTTTTTACTTTTTTTTTTCTTTTTTTTTTTAAGAAATGCAATATTTTATAACCAACAAACACCAATCTTTTATATAATAAAACAAAATCTTTAGTGGGAATTTTTCATTTCAAAAAAATCAAACCATACCTTATTTGGTAATATTTTTTTAATTATTATTTACTTATTTTAAATCTTTAATATAATAAAAGGTAAAAGTTTCCGTATTTGACAAAAAAGAATGTAAATTCGATTTTGTATATGCATAAGTAAAAAAGATGAAAAATACACATGTACTTATGATTAAATAGCTAATACTTCAGGACCCAAGTGTAAAATTTGGAAGAAAAAAACGCTCCTCTTCCTAAAGTTTAATCCCGACCTGATGATTGATCATTCTTCCCAAATTCCCTTCCATGAACCCAACCAATGATAATAAAATTTGGAGATTTTATTCCCTTCCCTGATGATTGTTTCGTCAATTTCATTCGCAAATTGATCCGTGGTATAATAAAATCTCCGATTCAATGATAATCATTACCAAATATAAAAATCACTAACATATAAATCAACCAGAACCTACAATCAATCACCGATTCTTCAATAACGCTTTAGATCGAATCAATGAAAACCCTAACTGGATTTGGAATGAAAATAAATTCCTAAAACAAGAGAGAAACTTAGAAATAGCTTAGTTGGAGAAATACTCCATTTTTCCAGAAAATTTTCCATATGAAAGAGAAAACCGAAAATCCGTTTAATGCACTTTTTCCAATAATTTTCCAAAATATGAAATTTTATTTTCCATTTGTAATAGAAAAACGAAAATAACATTACACCCTTTTCCTTTTTCATTTCCAAAATAATAACACCATTTCCTTTCACCCTACACTTTTATCACACATCTTCCATCCTCCATCCTCCAACTAAACAACTTTTCATTTTAAAAAGGAAAATATAACTCCAACTAAACGGATTTACATTTCTCAACTCTTCTGTAGGAAAACCACTCCATTCTCAGAAATTTAGAAACGAAAAACAGGAAAATTTTTCACCAACTAAACTACTTTAAATCTTCAAGTTCAGGTAATCTTCTTCTTTTTTTATTTTATTTTATTTATTTTTTTTATTGATTTGGTTACATAGATTTTTGGATTTTATTCTTAAAGATTTGAATGATATTTTTTTCATGTTATTTATTTAAAGTTATAAACTTTATATCATAACTTTGATGGGGTATGATTTTTTCAAATTTTTTTTGAAGTTGGAATTGAACTTAGTATTATTTATCTGTGTTATATTGTTTGCGTATGCTTATATGGTTATTTGTTAGTAATTTGTGTTAAGACTATTATATGGTTATTTGGTTATTTGAGAGTTACCACTATTATATGGTTATGGTTATTTGTTTTGTTTATCTCTTATGATCAAACAAAGTCACTTTCAAAGGGAGGATGTCAAATGGGTTAAAACTTAAATGTCAATCAAATAGTAATTTTTCTGCATATACCTCTAAAATTATGTTAGTTATAGAAAAATCTTTAAAAAAAAAGACCCTCTGTTATTATGTTTTCCATCCCTAAAATTCTATTATTATGTTTTTCCAATTCTTATCAATGCAGCCTCCACACCACCACCCGGCCACAACAACACGACCACCCGTTCGCATCTCCAACATTATAATCTCCTCATCATCGTCGTCAAAATCAGGTAACTCTTAACCCCGTTTTATCTTAATTTTTGGTTTGAATCACCACACATGTTTATAACCAACATTCTTTTGATCTTTTATTTTGGTGTTTGTTTTTAACAGGTTATGTCAAACCATGCCTTCGTGTAAGCTGTTGATCAATGATGGTTATATTTTTTTTAGTTTAGTTTTTTCTTATTGTCAATTTATGTTGTTTGATGGAACTGTCACATGAGTTTTTGGTGCTTCTTAATTTGGTTAATGGGTTTGTGAGATTGATGATATGTGTTAAGTGTTTAATTATTTCTTTCAGTAATTGTTGCTTTGAAAGAGGAGTTAATGATGATTTCTTGAATCACCAGCTTGATGAGGTACCGAAAGTCCAAAGAGGTAACATTTTGTGTCTTTCTGCTTTAGGAAACTTAGTGCTATCGATTTTGGGTTGGTATAGTTTAGAGCATTTAGATACAACTCTTTATGTATCAATAAGCACTTTAAGCTAAGTATTTTGGTACCTGATTATTTTTGAATGTAGATAAGCTGTTTATAATAGGTTGTATATTTGCAATGGGTGATTGTGTTTATTGTTTAAGAGATGTTTAATGTGCAGCGTAAGTTGTGGGGTTTCGGTAGCGGTTGCATTGGTTCGCCTATACTAAAACACAAGAAATTGATTATAACACAATAACTAGACGGGGGCTCCGAAAACACAATGCCACATATCATACATCTGTCCGAGCGATGACTTATCAGCTAATTTGAATTGGGCTATATTTCAAGAGTTCAATTTTTGTGTCGGTATATCATGGGTAAAAGCGTTGATCGTTAATAAGAGTTGTCTCACATTTTGGGAAGATGGCAAACGGATTTCTATGTGTCATGTAAGTAATGCAAAATGAGCTGGGAAAAGTTTGCGGAATCGAGTGAGGGGGTTAGCCTACAGTTTTACTTTTCGTCATATACGCCATTAGTTATACAGAAATTGTAACCAACATGTTAACGAGTTGATATTTTAAATTTGCAGTTTTCATGGTATAAAAGGAGTTACAGTTTCAAGATAGCTGATGTGACGGAACGGAATGAGTGACGCGTTGGGAAGTGAGACACTCGACTACATGGTACGTACCTCAAAACAATTTGCGGTAATTTAGCTCCATTTGCTTTTAATTACATGATGGATCAAGTATTTAATCAAATAATTTTTCGTTGGCTCATTTGCATATGAATCATACGATGCTGATAATTTATCTTGGCTAAGGTAAGTAGTTTGAGATTCGTGATACGAAGCTAAGTACTTTGAAATAAGCTAGCATAGGGGGTCTTTGGGATTCGTTGTAAGAAGAAAATATAAGTGCTTTCAAATAAGTTGGTAACTAATTTTAGATACTTTCTTTATTGGGAACCTTGAAAAATCTGAACCTGGCTGGGAACCCGGTTAGTGAGAAAGATGTTCCGAGTAAAAAAGTTTCCATCAATAACATTGGATATGAAGTGGACTCACTTGGACGGTCTACTGATGTATTGAAGGTAAATGATTATGATGCACCAATTCCTGGTAGATACAAATGCTAGAGAACAACTCATCTGTTTGATAGGCCACTTACAACTACTGGGATGGATTCTCATTAGAACTACTAAGATGGACTCACTTGGACGGTCTACTGATGTATTGAAGGTAAATGATTATGATGCACCAATTCCTGGTAGATACAAATGCTAGAGAACAACTCATCTGTTTGATAGGCCACTTACAACTACTGGGATGGATTCTCATTAGAACTACTAAGATGGATCCTCACAGACTCATAACAGAATTACAAGTTTGCATGCCTAATTATACAAGTGACCGCTGCTACTACTAGATTTGGCTTTTGACTTGAAAAATAGGAAAAAGGACAAGTTGCATAGTTAATTAAATCTTTATGTTTGCGCTTTGTTGATTAAACAAACAGTGAATATTACTTGCATGAAAGTTATGCAACCAATCTATTTATCTATGTTATATGACTTATATAACTCAATTGTGGTATAATAATTTCTAGATCAGTATGACGGTGAAGGATTAGAAGTTTTAATAAGAAGACTTGAGTTCAAATTTTGTATGTTGAAGCTCCGTTGGGTGACACAAACTGGGTATATAATCTAAAATCGTAGAAGGCTAGGGGCTGAAATGGGCAAGTTTGGGAGCTAAAATGGTGGCTGAGGTGGATACTTTTGGGGCTGAAATGGGTCACTTTAGGGGCTGAAAGGGGTGTGGGGTTGACAGCTGAACTAGGGGCTGAAATGGGTACGTTTAGGAGCTCAAATGGTGGCTGAAGTGGGTACTTTTGGAGTTGAAATGGGTCAGCTCGGGGGCTGAAATGGGTGTGGGATTGACGGCTGAACTAGGGGCTGAAATGGGTACGTTTGGGAGCTAAAATGGTGGCTGAAGTGGGTATGTTTCTGTGGGTTTGGCCACGTAAGCTTATACAGCTGCCAAACACTCGCCCCGGCAACATCCAGGTACAACTTCCAGGTTTTAGCACTTTTTTGTGTGTTGTTTGTAGATTTTTTGGAGATGCTTTGTGCACTCACTATGTACATTTTTATGTACATTTTTGTATGCTTTTTTGTATGCTTTTCCAATAAAAGTCACATTTCGATCAAACTAAGATATCTTAGGTGTTAAATTTGCTTTTTGATGGGTAGAAGATCCAAACTCAAAGGCATTTATGTTTCATCTCCCAAGAATACATGATTATCTATGGCTTGCTGTAGATTACATGAAACTAAAGGTGTGTATATGATATCGCACTCTTGGTGGGTCGGATGGCTTGAGTAATGGCTCAAAATGGGTAACTTTTTGTGTGGATTAGAATAGGTCGGCTCACGTTCTGTGAACCAAACATATGATTAGAAAAGTTTTTTTTGTCAGTAATCTTATTATAAAATTATAATTCAAGAGGTTAGATGAAGAAAATTACGCTTTGGAAAACTGTAGACCGCTTTCACCCGTTTAACCAATTTGATCCATTATCTATATGAGTAATTAGTGCACATATGAATAAAATAACTATATTTGTTTAGTTATAATCTAGGAGTAGAGTTCTTTTTAATTTCATGAAAGGATTATCGTCTATAATGACAGTCAAATATAGAATACCGAATACTCATTTCAAGAAGTTATTTTTGCAAATCTTTCTATAGAATCTTGAAATGGCACATAACTTTCTAAAAAGGTCACAGGCGAAAGTCAAAATTCCATATAAACATGGTTATTGCTACTTCTTGCTGAAAAGGTCTTAAGATAATTTCCCTGGTGGTTCCAATCGGTGGCATCATCACACGTGTTTGGCCATTATTGTTTGCACATACCGGATGGATTATATCAGATTGTTATGCTGATGGGTTAAAAGGTAGTAATTCAAAGATATTTAATATTTTCTATATTGTGGCTCGAATGTTATTTTCTATATATGGGTGCTAACAGAAGGTGTTGTCAATAGATATACCTCTCTTTAGCATACATGTCATCTAACTTTTATTGATCTAGACATACACATGGTACTGTAGATTGATTTTAATTTTGGTTGTGATCTAGGACTATATAATGGTTTGAGCTGGAAAAACCTGCACTTAGTAGATGTTAATCCATTAGTTGTGATAATTGATAAGTAGCCTATGTTATACGGTTCAACTACATGGTCCGTGGTGATGATGATTTCTTGCATTTAAGTTCATTTTAAACAATTCATAGCTGTAAGTCATAATTTTAGGAGAATAAAACATTATTAATTTAGTAATTAAGCTGAACCGGATTTGTGACCAAAATTTGTGATGATTTGGATATTTTATAGCTGCTAGACATGATAAGATCCTCCAAAAGAACAAAATATTCTTGAACAATAAGAACAATACTTTTTATCTTACTCCATACTATGTGAGATATACTTACATGTTATTGATTTGAATTATTGTAGTACGATGTCTTTGTGTAGTTTAAATTAATTTCGCTTCTTTTAAAGGCCCATAACTAACGTTATTATTGAATATTATTTCCGAATAGTGCAAATGGAAGAAGAATTTGGCCTTCGAAAGATTAAACATGAAGTACTTATTGCCTTTCTCAAGAACATTCAGGTTGATAACGCTTTGGATACTTGGTTCATCACCGTTACCCAGCGCTTATTGACCCAAATCATCGAAGATGGAGAGAAAGGATGTGGGAAAGAAGTGGATTTATAAGTGGACACATTGAGGCAAAATGTCATGTGTCTCTCTGTGTGCAACTTAAAGTTATATGTACTACTTTTATTGCTGAAATGTGTTATCAAATATACATGGTTGGCTTGCAATATTATTTGCCAAGGCTTTATATGTATTAAATCATACTGAGTATATACATTATTCAACTCAGGTGGCATTAAAGCTTATTCAAGTCTAAGTCAAGAAAATTAACATTTTGGTTTTTTAATATATATAAAATACATTATTCAAGAGTATTATTAAAATCTCGTGCATTTACGGGCATTATAAATACACATAATCGAGCTCTCTTCATCATATAATACAAAATTAAAAACCATAAATAAAACAAAACAATGATTACATTATTTGTTTTTTAATAAATAAAGTTATCTTATTCAAAAAAATAGGCGGGCGTTATAACTAGTACAAAATAAAGACATCCCACCTCTCTAACAAGACAGTTAAAGAGGCAAAGACCCAAGAAAAAGAACAAAACCAATACCATAAAGGAAACTGAAAAATATATACTCACAAGATCCAAAAGACCAAAATATCATAAGTTCTACCTCAACATCTGAATGAACGGTATAACCCACCATTTAAGTGCCAAACAAATAGATAAATGAACCATAACCATCCAAACGGACCCCAAGTTGAACACCACCTTGCAGCAACACCTGGAACTCGAGCACAAAATACATAATTGCCTCACGAGCTATTGTTGAGCTGTGAGAATGTTGACTCGACTCTTATTAGGATCTATTAACCATTCTTGCCAACACCACGAACCATTTTTAGACCGAAGCGAAATCCAATGGAAGCTTTTTAATTGAATATCTTGTACTATCTTGTATACGGTTATAACCTTATTGTTGAAAACCCGATTATTACGTTCTTTCCAAATGAAATACCCGGTTACCAATATCACCACCTGCCACCACTTGTTTTTATTTACTACATGATGCAATGTACTGTATATATTAGGGAGTGTTTTTTAGGGAGTGTTTTTAAGCTTATATGTGGCTTATAAGTTTTTTTTCCGGCTTATATTGAAGCGAATGGGCTTATATAAGTTTATCAATATAAGTAGCTTGACTCATTGTGGTGAGTTTGATGAAGATGTAATGCATGTTTTGTACAAGTGTTCGGAAGCCAAAGAAGTGTGGATTCGACTCGGTTTTGATTATCTGTATGAAGCGAATGGTCTTAACACTTTGAAAGACTTTTGTAGTATGATTCTAGGAAATAGTTCGTCAAGTTGGGAGACATTCATAATGACACTTTGGCGGTTATGGACGAGACAAAATAAGAACGTTCATGTTCAACTTGACAGAAGGGATTTGGAAGTGGATGTTTTTGTTATGGATATACTTGCATAATACCATATGGCAAACCAAAAGGACATATCTAGAGCAAGTGGTGTTGTACAAGAAAGAAAACCTTACATATGGGCTAAACCACAAATTGAGCTTGTGTAAATTGTGATGCATCTTGGATGAAAGAGTCTCGAAAGGTGGGTTTGGGTTTTGTTGCTCGAATTATAATGGTGAAGTGTTATTTTCAGGTGCTTGAGGATAGTGTTTTGCGAGTTCTCCATTGGAAGCCGAAGCAAAAGCTATCATGTGGGCTATGAGTCATGCTCGAAGTAGAAGCTTCCCAAATGTTGTTTTCGGATCCGACTCTTTTGTGCCTAGTTAATGCACTACGTAGCGGATCTACTCTTTTACAAATTGACAATATTTTTTCACAATTTTATGTATTTCACTAGCTTTTAGTACGTGTGAATGGTCATTTGTTAAAAGAGAAGGAAATGAAGTTCTTTCGTAATATAGCTAATTGGGTGGGAGGATGTAATAGCGAGGAACATTATGGAGGGTAGAGTTCGGATTATGCTTTTATCTGACGGCTGACTGTCATTATTATCTTCTTATTGAATGAAATTATCCTCTTCTTCATTAAAAAAAAAAAAAAAAAAAAAAAAAAAATCTACTCTTTAGTCTTTAGTACTCCACTTTTCACCTTTTTCATTTTTCCCATTTACTGTATTTATTAATTACTCGCATAACAAAATTTTCTTTCACAGCTTTTCAATCTTCCCTCTTTTCCGGCACTATTCTGTCCACCGTCGACCACATCGCCACCATTTTCAGGCTTCAGTTGTGTTTGCTTTTTCTTTTTGTGATTCTGATATGTGTTTATTTTGCCCCAATTTCAAGTGTATTATTTTCCCTAATTGTTGCTTCGTTGCTGTTTATGAATGTATGGATAATCGGTTAAGCTGCAATAGTTTCATTCAAGCTCATAAACGGATCATCATATATTCATATCTAGATGGTTAGAATCAATTAATTGGATAGTTAGAACTAATCAGCTGTGACAATTTGATGAATTTTTGTTTTCACTAATTTTGGTTATTTTATAATGTATGCCTTAAATGACTTTTATGCTAGATCTATTTTTGTTGAGCTAAAATAATGTTTAGTAACCTTTTTTGGCATGATATGTAGTAGTGAGATTATTGAAGTGATAATTAGATAAATATTTGGTTACGAAATTGAATTTTAAAGATTGAATGATCATTATACATATGTGTAATTACATATTTAAGCAAATCAATGACCGTTACTATAGACTTGTTAGGGGTGTTCAAAATAGTTAACTATTTAACTATTTTTTGTCATTTCACACTATCAAGAAGAGGGTAATTTAGCCATTTTACATTATCTAATTAGTCAAACTAACAGTGAATAAAAATTGCACTAAACCCGAACGGGTGTTTCAGTTTTGGAGCGGAGAACGGGTGTTTCAGTTTCGGAGTGCCTCCGAAACTTCTTGGAAAATTAGATTGAAAATGAAATACCCAATAAACCACCAGGACCAAAAATGTAGTCAACTCTAACATTTATTCAGTGGTCCACTTTGTAACTATTGCTTCCCTTTGACTTTAAATCCAGATCTAAATTTCTCTTCAACCTCACTCAGTTCACATATACCTACCATTTATTCAGATCTAAGAGCTCCCACTTTACTGGCATTACTACAAAAAAAATGGCTGAACTCATTGCTTCTACCCTCATTGAAGCCGTTTTTCAGAAGCTGGCGAATGAAGCCGTGAAGCAAGTTGTTCGAGCGAAGGGAATTCATTCTGAGCTGAAGAAACTAGGGAGGACTTTGTCCAGGATCCAAGGACTGCTCAATGATGCTTCGGATAAAGAAATAACTAATGAAGCTGTTCAAGTATGGCTCAATGATCTCCAGCATCTGGCTTATGAGATAGATGACATACTTGATGACTTGGCAACCGAGGCTATGCATAAGGAGTTGACCGACCAATCCAGAGCCAGCACCAGCAAGATAAGAAAGCTCATTCCAGCTTGTTGCAAAAACTTCTCTCTAAGTACTAGGCTGTATCCTAAGATAGATAATATCACCAACAAGTTACTCGATCTAGAAAAGGAAAAAGAATCTCTTGGTTTAACGGTTAAGAGTGGAAATTTACAAGTGACGGATGATAGGCCAAAAGATAAAAATAGACAATCCCAGACCTCTTTGGTAGACCCATCTAGGATTGTTGGCCGACAAGGTGATAAGGATGCATTGGTTCACAAGTTGTTTGTTGATGAACCGCGTAATAGTGAAAACTTTAGCATCGTGCCCATAGTTGGTATGGGTGGTGTGGGTAAAACCACTCTTGCTAAATTATTGTATGAAGATGAAAAAGTGAATGATCACTTTCAACTTAAGGCGTGGGTTTGTGTGTCTGATGAGTGGGACAGCTTGAGTATCAGCAATGTTATTTTTCAGTCTGTGACCGGGGAAACAAAAGAATTTAAAGATCTAAATCTCCTTCAAGTAGCTCTTAGAGATCGACTTAGAAATAAATTGTTTCTATTAGTGTTGGATGATGTCTGGAGTGAAAATAGTGATGATTGGGAATCACTAGTGGCCCCTTTGAGAGCATGTGCTCCGGAGTAAAATAATCATGACAACTAGGAAGGAGAAGTTGCTAAGAGAATTGGGTTGTGGTAAATTAAACCATTTGCAAAGTCTCTCTCATGACGATGCCATGTGTTTATTTGCTCAACACGCATTGGGTGAAAATAACTTTGATTCACATCCGAGACTTAAAGCACCTGGTGAAGGCATTGTCAGAAAGTGTGATGGTTTGCCTTTGGCTTTAATAGCACTTGGAAGGCTATTGAGGACAAAAGAAGATGAAGTAGAATGGAAGGAAATAGAGGATAGTGAGATATGGAGCTTAAAAGAGGGAGGTAAAATCATTCCGGCTCTTAGACTAAGCTTCCGTGAACTCCCTGCCTACTTAAAGCAGCTCTTTGCATATTGCTCCTTGTTCCCAAAGGACTATGCGTTTGACAAGCAGGATTTGGTTCTGCTCTGGATGGCGGAAGGATTTTTGCACCAAGTACGTCCAAGCAAGTCAACTGTAGAACGCTTGGGTAATGAATGCTTTGATGAGTTGTTATCACGGTCATTTTTCAACACTCACCTAATGAGCGAGTCTTTGTTTGTTATGCATGATCGATGAATGATTTGGCCACCTCTGTTGCTGGAGATTTCTATTTTAGGTTAGAGAAGGAATTGGGAAAGAATGTTAGGAAACAAGCTTTGGATAAGTGTCGTCATATGTCATTTGTTTCTGAGCAATATGTAGCTTACAAGAAGTTTGAGGTAGTTGAAGGTGCTAAAGGTTTAAGAACATTCTTGTCTGTGAAAGGAAGTTGGCGAAACTACTTGTCGAATAAGGTTCTAGTTGACTTACTTCCCCAGCTACCATTGTTAAGGGTAATTAGTTTGAGTGATTCTGCGATAAGTGAGGTACCAGAGTCTATTGGTTGTTTGAAGCACTTGCGGTATCTCAATTTATCTCGAACTAATATCAAACATTTACCTGAAAATGTTTGTGATCTCTATAACTTAGAGACCTTGATTGTTTTTGGGTGTTATAGCTTAACCAATTTACCTAACAGCTTCTTAAAGTTAAAGAATTTGCGGCATTTAGACATTAGAAATACTCCAAATTTAAAAGACTTGCCATTAGGGGTTGCTAAGTTGAAAAGCCTACAAACTCTTTCAAAAATCATTATTGGAGGAGAAAATGACTTTTCGATAACCCAACTTAAAGAATTTGAGAATCTTCGTGGGATAGTTTCTATACAGGGCCTGGAAAAAGTAGAAAACACAATGGAAGCACGAGAAGCAGACTTATCTCAAAAGAGAATTACTGAGTTAGAGGTGGAATGGAGTGGCGTATCAGATGCTTCCCGAAAGGACACAGCTGAAAACGATGTCCTTGACGCATTGAAGCCATATAATGATTGTTTGAAGAGGCTAGGCATTGTGAACTATCTGGGTTTAGAGTTTCCAAAATGGGTTGGCGATCCCTCGTTTCACCGGTTGGCTATTGTGTCTATACATGGTTGTAAAAAGTGTACTTCTCTACCACCACTCGGGCAACTACCATCACTTAAGGAGTTATCTATCGAACACATGGATGATGTGAAAGATGTGGGTTTAGAGTTTCTTGGGACTGGTGTTGCATTTCCTTCACTTGAAACACTAACGTTTCAAGGTATGCCGGGGTGGGAGGTATGGTCAGCCAATAGTAGAAGTGGGGTTGGAGATTATGTGTTTCCACGCCTTCAAAAGCTCCGTATAGAAGATTGTCCTAATTTGGTTGAATTCTCACATGAAGGAGATTCTGTGTTTCCAAGCCTTCAGGAGCTTTGTATTAAAAGTTGTCCAAATTTGGTTAAAGTCTCAAGTAAAGCACCACTATTTTCATTGAGGTATTTGAGAATAGAAGAATGTGGTGCTGGTTTGTTGAGAAGTCTGGTGCATGCAGCTCCATCAGTCACCAAGTTGGAGATATGGAATATTTCAGGGCTTACTAATGAGGTGTGGGGAGGTGTTATATTGGATCTTAAGGCAGTTGAAGATTTGAATGTCCAATTGTGTCATGAAATAAGATACTTTTTGGAATCAAGTAGTAAGGTTCTTGTGAATTTAAGGAAGTTGTATGTAAGTTATTGTAAAAATTTGGTGAGTTTAGGGGAGAAAGATGAGGAGTATCATTATGGGAGCAACCTTCTAACATCTCTTAGGTCGTTAGAGATATCTGATTGTGAAAATTTCAAGCATTTGAGTTGTCCAAACAACATTGAGATGTTGGAAATCAGTTGTGATTCAATTGCATGTGTCTCTTTCTCAACGGGAGGAGGGCAGAGGCTCAAGTCAGTTAAGTTTAACAATTGTAATAAACTATTGTTAAAGGAGGAGTTGGGAGAAAGAGGAGAGAAGAATAGGTTACTTATCAACAGCAAAAGCATGGCAATGCTTGAAAATGTAAGTATAATAGATCATCCAAATGTGGCATCAATCTTTGATTTTGGGGGTAACTTCATTCACCTCACGAGTTTGAGAATAGAAGATTGTAAAAGTACGGCGGAGTCATTATTTGCAGACCTCCTATTGCCGAGTCTCACCTCGTTAAAAATAAAGAATTGTCCGAGTATGGATGTTCCAACAGCTGGGCTTTGGCTTCCCAACTTGTGTGTCCTTTCAATTGGGCGGTTGAAGAAGCCCATCTCAGAATGGGGCCCACAGAAGTTTCCAACCTCACTAGTTAAACTAACCTTAATCGGTGGAACAGAAGAAGCAGCGACTAATTGGAGTCAATTGTCTAATCTTCATATTCCTTCATCTCTTACTTCTCTTAAAATATGGGATTTTGACAATTTGGAAACAGTTTCAGAGGGACTCCAACACCTCACCTCCCTCCAACATCTCAACATTAGCTGGTGCCCAAAGATAAAAGATCTACCAGAAACGTTGTTGCCTTCACTTTTGCATTTGGATATTGGTGGATGCCCAAATTTGAAAGAACTACCAGTAGCTTTGTTGCATTCACTTTTGAGTTTGTATATATGGGGATGTCCAGATCTGAAAGAAAGATGCAGTCGAGGAGGCTCCTACTGGCCCCAAATCTCCCATATACCCAAAATCGAAATAGACTCTGAACCACAAACATAATATGAAGGTGTGTATATTTTATAAGTAACTAATAAGCTTTTCTTCCATTTAATTACAACAGTTTTTTTTTTTCAATTTCCAATATTAATGAACTAGGATTTGAATGAATAATGATTCAATGTGCTGACATGTTTTCTATTTCTAGAATTGATTGAAGTCAAAGAGAAAGTGAGTTTGTGCTATTTTGTCAGAGGCAGAGCTTATGCAGCATGCAACCACATGTGTTTCTTGAATTTTGAGCTGGTACGTACCTAACCTAATGATTATTTTCACTTCCATTTACAGCATATGAATACTTTCTTTGTACAGTAAACTTGTTTGAATTGACCTTGATATGGTTCTTATTGTTCAGTTTTGTTTTAATAGTGACTGAGACACCTGATTTATGGAGAAGTTTTGAAGCTACTTTTACAAGTAAGTAGTTGAAGACTCAACTAAACTCCTCTACAAGCTTTCATCCGCAACGTACCAGCCAAAGCGAATGGGTAATGCATTGTTGGACCTACACCTCTAAGTGAGTCCATCTCTAGTAATAATTAGCATCACTAGAACTTAGATCTAGTCTAATGCAGTAACCAGACTTTCAGAGAGTAATTGGGGCTTAATTCATTTTATTTGTTTGGCCATGTAGCAGGCTTTCGGACGTGAAGAAGTATTGGAACAAAAGATCTTGCTGCATCTTCTTTGTAGCTTTCGTGTCAGAACATTTGCAAGGGAGTGTTGATAAGTGGTCAATTCCTGGTTCAGATCATGATAGGATCTCAACTGTTGAAACTGACTGTTAATCCTCTCTAATCAAATTACTTGATAGTTGATAGTGTGCAAGACAATTATAATTTGCGTAACTGGGGATCCAAGATCTAAAATTTAAGCTCATGGAGTTTCTTTGATACCATCGTTTACAATGCAATAACACAAGTATGCTCATAGATGTCTAAAAAAGTGACAGTTGGATATCATGGTGTCATGCCAGTATTACAGAGTCAAAAGAGTTCATTGTATGCTCATGGTGTTTCGATTGGCAGTTTATTGGTGGAATTGGGTATCATTTGAATGGAGGCTAGTAAGTCATGAAAGATGAGACTACTTCGCCTTAAACAAATGATGCCAAAAGAGTGAAGACAAAGCTATTTGATCATGCATTAAAGTTCAAGTTTTTAGACTAGTTTGGTATTGAGGTTCATGTTGTTTGATAGTTTTACTATTAGCAGTACGTTTGAATATGTTCTGTTTGTTTTAGATTGGTGATTAGTTTTGGTTACTCTCTTTTCTGAAAGGAAATGTATTTGGGATTTTGAGCTAGCTACAAAAAGATCGACGTCAATAATCCAATAAGATAAAGATAAGTCATTTATCGATTGCATTAAGGTCCACAGCATCAAGACTAAGCCTGTCTGGCTCATCTACGTTAACTTCACCAGCTGGGATCACAGGACTCATAGCAGCTCTTTCTGAACCAGCTTCAGTATCAGGTCTGTACCCAGGCGACTGAATAGATCCAGCCTCACCAGGACTCATAGCACCTTTTTTCTGAACCAGCTTCACTATCGGGTCTGTACCCAGGCGACGGAATAGATCCAGCCTCACCAGAAGAGTCTGACTGCACAGATAAGTCTTTATCTTTTCTTTTCATAGACCCTTTACGTGACATCGCATGCATCATACCACGAGCAGAATGTCCAGTATTCTTTAGAATACCTTTGACTGTACCTCTGACTCCTCTCTTATCCGGGCTTCCAAGATCACTTCCTTCTAGACTCTCTTCAAATTCTACTACTTTCGGGCTTTGACCCTTTGCTAGATGGTTGTCCTCCATTACCAAGTTCACACCAATCCCTTTTGCATTCACCGACCTAACGTTTTCATGTGGAGTATCACAGTCTTCATCATCCCGTTTCTTAAGGCTTCTTGACTTATCTTTATCATCCTCTGTTTTCGGGCTTCTAGAGAACAATGAACCAACTTTATGGAACCCTCTTTTAACCAGGTTTCTTTTAACCAAGAAGATGTCAAACGACATAGGCAAAACCACAAAACGACATGCTATACCACAAAACGACGTTGTTTGACTTTTTTCCAACCAAAGGCGTCATTCGCATGTCTAATGTATAATAGAGTAATGAAGCATTTTCAGTATTTTATTCTACTTTTCTATAATCCCACATGTTTGTATGAAGTTATGATGAACCGGACCAAGTTTAGTCCTTCAAGCCAATTGATATATAACCCTTACTCAAACTAATAACTCAACAATAAATCAAATTTGAAACCGTGTGTCACATTAGGTAAACGTCGCTTTATGACTTACCACTAAGCTTTGGAGTTCATAACTACTAAATGACACTCAACAGTGAACACTTCCACTTGGATAGAACAGGATACATTCAGAGCAGCCGTAGTATTAGCTAGTTGGATTGTGTAAAAGGAAGGTATTATGATAAACAAACGTCGACCAATGTCATACAAGAAGGTATTATGATAAACAAACGTTGTCCAATGTCATACAACTTGCTTGCACGTTGTTGGTGGGAAACTTTATGGAAAGTATGTTTATAATACATGGTGTCGACATTATAATCTTGGCGAAAAAAATATAAAAAAAAAAAGCGTATTTGGCCGATATCTGATAATAGTAAAGAAGAAAAAGTCGGTGGCGGTTCTTAACGGTTGTAATTGTTGAATATATTTGATTATATTATCCAACTCGTCATGATGATAGATGTATGCAATCCTTTAATAAAAAAAGTATGAGATGTTACTCGATATGAAAGATATATTGAAAATCATCAACCATGGTAATTGTGTCTCATAATTTACATGAAGCTTATTTACACACCATGTTTAATGTCTATAAGACATGATTACGTAAAATCACCTGTGAGATTCTAAGTGCAAATTTTCTAATCATTTTAGTTTAAGACACTACTAGAAATTTAACTTTCACCGACGGGTTTTCAGAAGGATATCTTTCCGTCGCTAATTAACGTTGATTTTCCATCAGATTAACAACAAATGTTGATGCTAATTTCGAACAATGCTTCTCCGACCGATTTCCAACGGAGTTCCAAGGAATTTAACTTTTCGACGGATTTCCAACAAAAGGTTTCGATTTAATATAAATTATTTGGTTTTAATATTTCTGTCGGAAATCCATCACAAATAAAAATTATTTCTGACGGATTTCCAACGAAAATATTAATAACTAATAGATTTAATTACTTAAATAGACCAAAAGAAAGTTAATTTTCAACCTATATACTGCACGATTTTTTTCCAATAGTGGATTCGAGCAAAATTATAGTGAAATCGAACAAAAAATAAAAGTGAAGTCGAGAAAAAAAAACAAAATTTCGAGCAGTCTATATTTAATTTTTTTTTTCTTTCCAAACATAGACTAAGGTATGTACAGTGGATAAATATTTTATCTTAGTCTATTTAACTCATTGCCCTAACTAATAAACACATATAAGTTGACCTTTGTTGTCGAATGTGCCAACTTACAAAGTAAAAATGGTCAATGTTTAATATCTATACTACATATAAAGTAAAAATGGTTAATGTTGAAATGTCGAAAAATGGTCAAACCCATGCATTTGGAAAGGAAAATATTGAAAGTATTGAAAACTATGACTTATATGACATATGTTACTAAAAAAAAAAAAAAAAAAAAAAAAAAAAAAAAAAAAAACGGGTTGACGGGACACTTCAAACTTCGGTGGGTTAAGTCAGTTTAATTTGACCCGTTTTTCGACGAGAACAGTTTAACGGTTGAACCAACCAGTTCGAAGCAGATTTCAAAACATATTTTTCGTTTATAACTCATAAACTTCTTATTATCACGAAAACTATCTGCCGCTAAAAAATCTCGTGGCTATGCACGGATACTCGTCTAATAAGAAATAATATGAGTGTAAATTGAGAGAAGTTTTCACGCTAATACTTCAAATTAACATTAAACTACCAAGTTTGAAAAAGAACTCGTTACACATTATTTAAGTTAACTATTACTTCGAGATACTCTTTTCGTCCTATATTAATTGTTTACTTTGATTTTTAAGTCTTTTTTGTTCAACTTTGACTACAAATATTTTTATTTTTGTTATATAATATTTGATGAAAATTGTGCCAATGAGAATACATTTAAAACTCAATTCATTCATATATTTATCATCAAGTATTGTATAACACAACTAAAAATATTTATGGTCAAAGTTAAATAAAAAAACTCAAAAAAGTCAAAGTGAACAATTATTATGAGACGGATGTAGTAATATATAAAAATATGAGTTAATTGCATTTTTGGTCCCTGTGGTTTGGCCAAATTGCAGATTTGATCCCCAAAACTTTGAAAGTGCACCAGAGGTCCCCATTTTCAAGTTTTCGTTGCAAATTTGGTCCCTGGACCCACACGACGTTACTTTTGCTCCGTTACACATTCCACGTGGTTTGCACACGAGGGTCTTTTTGTCTTTTCACCCACTAAAATCCACCCACCCTTTAATCTATATAATACTCCGTACAACATTAAAAACACACATTCCACTCACCAACAAAATTTGTCCCCCCACCAAATGCAATCCCAGTTGAATTAAAAATAAACCCTAACCCTAGTTATTTCAATATAAGAAATGGTGTTTTGTCACTGTGGTTTGCGTGCCCGAATTCGCACATCATGGACTCCATTGAACCCCGGACGTCGTTTTTACTACTGCCCCAAACATGTAAGTTTTTCAATGATTGATTAATTTCTTCTTTTTAACAGTGAATAATTGAAACAAATATTGATTGTAGGATGATTGTGGGTTTTTTGATTGGTTTGATCCTCCAATGTGTGCTAGAGTCGTGACCATTATTCCTGGTTTGCTAAGGGCACGAAATGATCTTGAAGTAGCAAACAATGCATTGGTTGCTCGAAATGGAAGATTGAAGAAATTGTTGGTTTGCAGTTGGATCACTTTTTTAGTTTATTTGTATATGTAGTTTTTTTAATTTGACTAGAAAAAACTGACCAAAATATGTAATGGTTAATTTTGCCCTTTTGTATTAGCTTATGTATTTCAATAAAGAATGTTACGGTTAATTTTGCAAGTGTAATGGTTAATTGTGCAAGTGGTAAACAAGATTGTCTAAACTGCAAGTATTAAACAAGATTGCAAAACAGATTAATGTAAGACACTCTAAAGTACTTGTACCAAATGATTGTCTACACTGCAAGTGTTAAACAAGTACTTGTAACACACTCTAGAGTAATGCAAGTGTTATAAACAAGTGGTAAACAAGATTGCCTAAACTGCAAGTATACATAATAGACATAATAGCAAAAGATACACAAAGTCATAAGCTTAAGTTATAGAGTCATACACTTATACTCTAGTCATAATGACCAAGGTTCAAAGTCATAAACATAAGACATAAACTTGTACATAACAGACCAAGGTTCAAAGACATAAACTTAAGAACTCAAAAGACATAAACTTAAGACACAAAGTACCAAACACATATCATCCCAAAGTACCAAACACATAAACAGTCTAGTTGGGAGTCAAACGCCTATTTGCAGTCATCTTTGTCCTTCTCTGAGGTGTAGATAGGCTTGACTGACTTGCAGAGACTGCACTTGGTTCACCAGCACCTTGTTGGCTTCCAACTTGTGTTTGTCTTGTAGACTGTGGTGAGCTTGTAGATCTTGGTTGGCTTCAGAGATCTTGGTTGGGTTGTTGTTGTTGGCTTGCAGAAGCTTGCCCTTGACTTGGTTTCCTTGACTCTTGGTTGGCTTGCAGAAATCTTAGGTGGACTTGGTTGAGTTCTTTGACTTGACCTACCTTGCGGCCTCTTTATTGTGTCCTTGCCTTTGCAAATCTTACAAGTGACGTGTATCCCTTAGCTACCTATCTTCCCTGACTGCACCATACTTTCAACCTCACCAGCACTCTTCTTTCTTTTCTTAGATGGCCTACCAATCTGCACATAAACCTTAGGTGGAAGCAATGTAGTTGGCCACTCATTCTTCACCCATAAGTGTCTACCAACCACAGGATAAAGAGTATTGCTTTTTCGCCTATAAGATGAATGGACCCAATCTTCTGGCAAACCCACATTCATTCCATGATCTTCCATATCATGAATGCATGCTACTGCATGTTTGCAAGGGATACCAAACACTTCCCATTTTCTACAAGAACAATTCCTATCAGTAAGGTTTACAACACACTGATCACCATGAGGTCCTTTAGCTTCATACAAATCTAACCCATTCCATTCTACTATGTAGTTGACTGAAGCATCTTTTATTTGGTTAAAAAAATTTATAGCAGCTGGAGTGAGTGGACCTTCACTTTTTTTAGTGATTTTTTGCACAATGACAATCCTTTTCATTAGATAGGCTCTAACATACTCTAAGGCATATATGATTGGTGAGTCCCTAGCCTCTAATAACTGTCTATTGAAAACTTCACAAATGTTGTTGATAAGCAAATCACAATGTGCCCTACCTGTATATGACATTGTATAAGGATCTACAAAATTAATAATAGACCATAACATATAAAGTAATTCTGCATACCAGAAAAATGAGATATACTCCAGTGTTTTGGTGCAACTTTCTTCAACCATTGATATGCCCCAACATGATATGATTTCAGTTCATTCATGACATTGTTGAACTCAACTGTTGTTGTTGAAGTTGCAGCTTTCCACAAAATGTCTTTAAACCTCCCACCTTTCCATATCATATTCATGTTCTCATTTATGTGTACGTCTGAACCTATGCTCGACACGAAACAACCTCTCGAATTCTTTGTAAATCCACGAAATTATAAGTCAAATTAGATATAAAAAAAAAGTTAATATTTAAAGTCAAATATGATTAGGTAAGAAGATGTACCTTCTGTCTATCTGTTATGAATGTAAAGTTAGAATTGCAGTCTAAGTCCAAATCATCCCCTAGTTGTGACAAGAACCATAACCAAGAATCTTTAGATTCAGACTCTAGTATTCCATATGCCACAGGATAAATACCATTATTCCCATCCACTCCTACAGCTGTTAAAAGTTGCCCATGATATTGCCCTTTCATGAATGCTCCATCTAAACCAAGTAATTCTCTACCACCGCTTTAAACCCTTCTTTCAAAGCTCCCAAACATACATAAATCCTTCTAAACTTCACGGTTGTAGATTACGGATCCCTTCTATAAAAATCTAACTTAATCATTGTGTTTCGATTTGCCTTTTCAATTCCAAAACATAGTCTCTCAGTAAAGCATATTGCACTTCAGCATCTCCCTTTAGAGCACACTCTGCCTTTGCTTTTTTTCTAAAAGCTTTAGGAATAGAAACACCAACATGAAACTGCTTCTGCATCTGATCTTGTATGGCCTTAGTTGGCATATCTGGATTCAACTGTATTAGATCTTGGACATGTGGAGATAGAAATGAAGATGTGCAAGCTTTAATTTTTCTGGAAAGAAGACATTTATGTGAATCTGTAAATGTCTTAACAACCCAT
This sequence comes from Chrysanthemum lavandulifolium, assembly GCA_022545495.1. Classification (NCBI taxonomy): domain Eukaryota; kingdom Viridiplantae; phylum Streptophyta; class Magnoliopsida; order Asterales; family Asteraceae; genus Chrysanthemum; species Chrysanthemum lavandulifolium. The sequence goes on along the minus strand of CM040239.1, from coordinate 306,206,302 downwards.
TTTTGGACTTGTGGTACATAATGAATGTATACAGACCAAGGGCATTTATTATCCTCATCTTCTTGTGCAATTACTTTTTTACCCTTGCTTTTACCCTTCACAATATTCTTTCCTTTTTGACTCTTCCTCCCACCTTGTCCTTTTATGTTTTCAAAAGATTCTTGTTGTCCACCTGGACCACCAACAATCAATGTCGGAATTGTCCCATGACAAACAGCCCTCAACCTAACCTTATCATTCTTCTTGAACTTAATGTTTCTCCTGGTTTCAACAATATGAGCATGAATTTTTTTCTTAGCATCTTCCTTACTTGCAAACTCTTGCCCAACAAAGAAGTAATTGTGAATCCTATTCTGTTCAGCAACTTGTTTTCCATGTTTCTTTAATTTCCTCAGTGTTGATTTCCTTGCAGTATCACTATCATCACCAAGATCACTTTCATATGAATCAAAGTCTAAAACCTCTATATCATCTTCTATTAAGTTCACCTCAGTAGTTGACAACTCATTCTCACCATCTTCATTAACAGTAAACCTAAAGCCATCCATATTAACTTCAACTTCCTCTTTGATGTGTTCCTCATCCACTATATCCTCCACATTATCCCTACCCCGATCATTGTCCACATTATCCCTACCCTGCTCATTGTCCTCATGATCACTACCCTACTCATGATCACTAGCCTGCTCTTCATCACTCCCATGCTCTTCCTCACTACCATGCTCTTCCTCACTACCCTGCTCATGATCACTATCAATGAAGTTGTCAATACCTAGGTCATTACCCATGCCATGCACATCTATACTACCCTGCCCATTATCCACATCTATATTAGCCTGCTCTACCATATCCACATCTGTCCTAACATGATCTACCATATTCACATATGTCTTAACCTGCTATACCATATCCACATTTGTCCTAACATGCTCTACTATATCCACTTCTGTAGTAACATGTTCATTTAACCACTCAATGGCCAACTGCTTACTAGACCTAGGCAATGATTTCTTCACAACATCATCTTGATCCAAATCAACAATTTCATTACTGTCATCTATCTCCCTAATCTCCATTCCTTTCCTAAATAAAGGCTTATAAAATGACTCAACTCTGGTCTCATTGTGTTCAATGTAAACTTCTATAACCTTATGCTTTGAACATAACTAATGAAACTCACAATATCATCATCACTTGCCAATGCTCTAAGTCCCAAATCCAAGTTTTTCTTAGGTATTCTGAAGTGATAAAACATTATTTGTTGTGGATCATATTTTAACATTTTAACAATGTTATGAATCACCTCAACCATAAAGTTTTCACTATCTAAAAAATCCACAAATTGTACCTTGCCATTTACATACTTCCTATTAGCACTTCTTGTGAAAATTCCACCATGGTGCACCTTCATTGAAAAGATGTTTGGATAATCAGCTGTTTCACAAACCATCCACATTGTCAGAATTTATGCTAATCAAATAAATGCCAAACTAATCAAAATTGCAATCACAACTTCTTACCATAAACTACATATGGCTCATACGTGTGAATTGCATGATCAGGTCGAAAACGCCAAACTTGAACTCCCCTAACCATTTTACAATGTCAATCTTCAGGGACGATCTTTGCAATGCTTTAGAACATTTAGGATTTTTTTTTACGAAGTCAAATTAGGGTTTGTGTCAAAAAGTAAAGTAAGATTTGTGGGGTTGGGATAATTTGAGGGAAAAATTGTGGGGTTGGGATAATTTATGGGAAAAAAACAGATCGTGTGGGGTTATTAAAGGGTGGGTGGATTTTAGTAGGTGAAATGACAAAAATACCCTCGTGTGCAAACCACGTGGGATGTGTAACGGAGCAGAAGTAATGGTGTGTGGGTCCAGGGACCATATTTGCAACGAAAACTTGAAAATGGGGACCTCTAGCGCACTTTCAAAGTTTTGGGGACCAAATCTGCAATTTGGCCAAACCACATGGACCAAAAATGCAATTAACTCTAACAATATATTTAACTTCTACAATATACTTTTGATCCAAAATCTCAAAAACAATACGTGTATTTGCTTATCTTGAAGGTAGAATCTATGCATTTTTTTTAAGAAATGCAACATTATAACCAACAAAGACCAATACAAAATAAAGACATCCCACCTCTCTAACAAGACATTTAAAGAGGCAAAGACCCAAGAAAAAGAACAAAACCAGTACCATAAAGGAAACTGAAAAATATATACTCACAAGATCCAAAAGACCAAAATATCATAAGTTCTACCTCAACATCTAAATGAACGGTATAACCCACCATTTAAGTGCCAAACAAATAGATAAATGAACCATAACCATCCAAACAGACCCCAAGTTGAACACCACCTTGGAGCAACACCTAGAACTCGAGCACAAAATACATAATTGCCTCACGAGCTACTGTTGAGCTGTGAGAATGTTGACTCGACTCTTATTAGGATCTATTAACCATTCTTGCCAACACCACGAACCATTTTTAGACTGAAGCGAAATCCAATGGAAGCTTTTTAATTGAATATCTTGTACTATCTTGTATACGGTTGTAACCTTATTGTTGAAAACATGATTATTACATTCTTTCCAAATGAAATACCCGGTTACCAATATCACCACCTGCCACCAATTGTTTTTATTTACTACAGGATGCAATGTACTGTATATATTAGGGAGTGTTTTTTAGGGAGTGTTTTTTAGGGAGTGTTTTTTAAACTTATATGTGGCTTATAAGTTTTTTTTCGACTTATATATCATAAGCTCCAAATTCGCGGCTTATTTTGAGACTTATGGGCTTATATAAGTTTATCAATACAAGTAGCTTGACTCATTGTGGTGAGTTTGATGAAGATGTAATGCATGTTTTGTACAAGTTTTCGGAAGCCAAAGAAGTGTGGATTCGACGCGGTTTTGATTATATGTATGAAGTGAATGGTCTTAACACTTTGGAAGACTTTTGTAGTATGATTCTAGGAAATAGTTCATCAAGTTGGGAGATATTCATAATGACACTTTGACGGTTATGGACGAGGCAAAATAAGAACTTTCATGTTCAACTTGACAGAAGGGATTTGGAATTGGATGTTTTTGTTATGTATATACTTGCAGAATACCATATGGCAAACCAAAAGGATATATCTAGAGCAAGTGGTGTTGTACAAGAAAGAAAACTTTACATATGGGCTAAACCACAAATTGAGCTTGCGTAAATTGTGATGCATCTTGGATCAAAGATTCTGGAAAGGTGGGTTTGAGTTTTGTTGCTCGAATTATAATGGTGAAGTGTTATTTTCAGGTGCTCGAGGATAGTGCTTTGCGAGTTCTCCATTGGAAGCCGAACCAAAAGCTATCATGTGGGCTATGAGTCATGCTCGAAGTAGAAGCTTCCTAAATGTTGTTTTCGGATCCGACTCTTTAGTGCCTAGTTAATGTACTACGTAGCGGATGTACTCTTTTACAAATTGACAATATTTTTTCACAATTTTTACTTATTTCACTAGCTTTAGTATGTGTGAATGGTTATTTTTTAAAAGAGAATGAAATGAAGTTGCTCATAATATAGCTAATTGGGTCGGAGGATGTAATGACGAGAACATTATGGAGGGTAGAGTTCCAGATTGTGCTTTTATACGAGCGACTGAAGATGTACTATTATCTTCTTATTGAATGAAATTATCCCTCTTAAAAAAAAACCTTCCTACTCTTTAATACTCCACTTTTTACCTTTTTCATATTTTCCCATTTATTTATTAACTAGTTATAATACCCGTGAACGCACGGGGTTTTTACTAAAAGTTTTATTTATGTAATATTACAAACAAATTAGCATGTCATAAATAGTTTTCATTACGGCATTACAAATAAGAAATGCTTCATGTATATGTTATCAATTATTTATTACTTTTAAATAATGATTTTTGATTGAAAATTATATTTCATTATTCAAGCAAAATTGCATGTATTGGTATTTCTTTGTTGTGTTATAATAAGTACGAAGTGTTAGTAATGAATCATAATCCAAGTTGTGTTACATTAATTGTATTTTTGTGTTATACATTTGGTCACTTAAACTAAAAGTTTTCCTATAATCACTGGTTATTATTATAAAACTTCGTAACTATCAAGAACTATTTCAAATATCCTCCAAAGACCCTCTACCATCATTAACTTTAATACAAAATTCGAACTCTAGTTCAAAATCCGTTTCTTAAGACGAATATGCTATGAAAAGTACCTTGTTTACCATTTTAGGAACTATAGAGAAGGTAGTCGAAAAACAGATCATTTGGGTGATCGACCCTCTCTAAAGGCATATATACTAACTCTTAAACGGGTTAATGATACAGAATCACAAGTAAAGAATCATTTAAATATAAATAAAAATTGCAAGTGGGGAATTAAAAATATATTAAAAAAAAAAAAAAAAAAAAAAAAAAAAAAACCATTAGTTTTATTTATGCTTTTAGAAAGAAAATGTTAATCGATAGGTCTAGCAAGAGAAGTAAGATCGATCAAAATTCACACATGGCCATTTGACTAAACGCATTAGAATTCATTTTTCCTCTTCTAATTTATCGTTATTTTCACCTACACATTTCATGTTCTGTTACTTTTGGCACTTGTAAAGCTCTAACAAAGTAAACCCAAAGCAATAGCAAATTGTCCGGACAAAAGCGGGGCCTCTGTATGTAGTGTCCAATAAAGTTGTTGTTTCTCTAGCATCTTAGTTAAAAAGAACGTGAACTTTGCCCTTGTTTTCTCACACTGCAGTCGGTTGATCTCATAAAGGCACAATGGTGTGGCCAACATCATCTAAGACAACAACATATGTTCCCTCAATATTTGCCTTTCTAGATATGATATTTCTCTTATTTTTACTCATTAGAGTATCGGGAGGCATTTGCTTTGACTAAAGAGCTAAACTTTTGATAAGGTGAAGAAGAGTCCAAATTATATGACATAACGTTTTCCATACTGATAGAAAGCATCCTCCTGCAACCAGCTTTATTCATCTTAATTATCCGAATTTGATTATTCCATATCACAGTCAATTCCACAACGCAATGCCATAGTTATTTTCCTAATTGGTTACCAATGAACAAAAAGAAGAACATCGAAATGGCCCTATCTTATTTTATAGTAATCTAACAAAGGAGCCAACTTTTAAAAATTAAGCACATTAACTTACGCACATTCTTGGAACACATCACTTGCAGACTTTATAAAGCAAACTACATTCTTACTCCAGTCTCCAGGCGGTGTTTGTTTAAGCTTATTTCTAGGCTCAGTGAGTTTCATAGTTAGAACCTCAAATTGGACACTTAGTCGGCCAAAGTATTATTAGCCTTGAGGACAGTCTATACTCGATACAAATATTACTACTATTCATTAATCTTATGAAAACTGAAGTGTGTGACCCATAAGTTAGTTTAAGGCGTTGGTTTATTAATTTGAAGGTATAAGATATCAAGGGGCAATAAACCTTTCACCTCACCTTCTCTTTGGAGGCATTGAAGCAAGTAATGATTTTCTATGTTTTGTGTGAAGCTCGTTTAGCGTGCTCTTATAATGTTGTTCAATTGGGTGACCTTCTTTGCATTTGTTTTGCAACATGTCGGTTTGGCGTCTTATATATGGAAAAACCATACTAAGAACTGTGGAAACAAACCTTTATAGCTCCTCAAGTTTGGCGATATATACACCTTTAGTTTCATGTTTAGCATCCTCATACAACCAATCTTACATTAGTTGAAGCTTAGCAAGAAAACCTTCTCTCTCTCTCTCTAAAGCTCTGTAACAAACTCATGCAAGTTATCACATTTGGAAATCAAATGAGCTTATAAGTCCTAATGTCAAGTATGTGTAGAATAACTACATCCATAATATAATAGACTAAACATTATCTCGTAAATACTGCAGTGAAACCTAACTTCATACCACAGAAAATGCCTCCAAACCGCCTTCATACTTGTCGATTGACTCACGTATCTTCTTGCGGTGTGAATACATGTAGTTAGTTTGAATGACGAGATAAAGCATTATAAGTAGCACAATCTAAGTGAAATTAATACACTAATTCTTCATACAAACTCCTACGATTCTTTGGTGTCAACTTTGACCCATTTACTTATTAATGAGTCGATTCGGGCTAATCCCTAACGGGTCAAACATATATATTAAAAAAGCTGCTTAAAAGGAAATAGGTTGAAATTTAAAAGCTAAAATATATCTCACCAAGTACTCAAGATGTTGACGGTGGTTTGTCAATAGGGGTCAATCTCGTATATTCTCGTCCGACTCCGGGAGGAATGGATATTTGTCTAATAGCCTCACTTTCTTTGCTAATGTCGTAAAGTTTCTATGGTTCTTCATTTGTAAGCGCAATATCTTCAACCGTAAGCAGGATGAAGTAACAAAATCCTTTTCAGTCATGTCATCAAGTTGTTCTTCATCTGATTCTCTCTGTGATATCTGAAACAACAATCAAGAAGCACCATGCCAAAACTTTGAGCAAAAATATTTACTTAAATCATGTATCAAATAAGTTTTGTTTAAGGGGGAGGTTTTAGATGATGGTTGTGCTATGGATCTCAAAAAGGTATGTGGGTGTTGTTTTCTCTTTTACATTTTTAACCCCCAGCCTTTTACAAAATTACCCCGCTTTTCCTTCTAGTTTTATTTTCTTTCATTTTCGACACCTGTGTTTTTATGTTGATTTTTCTAATAAGACGAAATTTAATGAATTTTGACCAAAAAAGAAGCAAATTGGGAAATAATTAGTATTAATTATTTTTCAAGATTAAAAAATATATATATTGTTTTAAAAAAGTTACTTTGATTTTTTTAAATGAAAAATTGGGTTTTGTTTTATTATACAAAAATTATAACAAAATTTTCTTTCACAACTTTTCAATCTTCCCTCTAAAATATCACAAACACTTTCAGGCTACACTTTCCCGGCACCATTCTGTCCACCGTCGACCACATCGCCACCATTTGTCGGATCACTTTCAGAAAGGTTTAATTGTTCTGTTTCAGTTGTGTTTGCTTTTTTTGTGATTCTGATATGTTATATGTGTTTATTTTGCCCCAATTTCAAATGTATGGGTAATTGGTTAGAATTAATCAACTAAATAGTTAGAACTAATCAGTTGTGATAACTAGATGGATTTAATAATTTCAAATGGTCAGGCTTATTATGGTGTTTGATGAACGCACATCACATGCTTGATAAAATGTCCTTAGAATTTTGATTATCCTATGCTTAAAAACTTGCGGTAAATCAATCATTGATGCTTAAATGGATCAAGTATTTCTAATTGTTATATGTGATTATCCTTAGAATTTTGATTATCCTATGGTTAAAATTAACCTTTTTTTTTTTTTTTTTTTTTTTTATTCTGATATGTTATATGTGTTTATTTTGCCCCAATTTTAAATGTATTATTCTCCCTAATTGTTAGAACTAATCAGCTGTGATAATTTGATGAATTTTGTTTTCACTGATTTTGATTATTTTGTATATATGCCTTAAATGACTTTTATGTTAGATTTTTTTTTTTTTTTTTTTTTTTTTTAATTTATTTATTTATTTATTTTTGTTACAAGTATTGTTTTGTTGAGCTAAAATAATGTTTAGTAACCTTTTTGGAATGATATGTAGTAGTGTGATTATTGAAGTGAATCATATAAATTTTTAGTTACTAAATCGAATTTTAAAGATTGAATGATCATTATACATATGTGTAATTACTTACGTAAGCAAATCAATGACCATTACTATAGACTTGTTAGGGGTGCTCAAAATAGTTAACTATTTAACTATTTTCTGTCATTTCACACTATCAAGAAGATGGTAGTTTAGCCATTTTACATTATTTAATTAGTCAAACTAATGGTCAATAAAAATTGCACTAAACAGGAACGGGTATTTCAGTTTTGAAGTGGAGAACGGGTGTTTCAGTTTTGGAGTGGATCCGAGACTTTTTCGAAAATTAGACTGAAAATGAATTACCCAATAAACCACCAGTACCAAAAATGTAGTCAACTCTAACATTTGCTCAGTAGTCCACTTTGTAAAATAATCATGACAACTAGGAAGGAGAAGTTGCTCAGAGAATTGGGTTGTGGTAAATTAAACCATTTGCAAAGTCTCTCTCATGACGATGCCATGTGTTTATTTGCTAAACACGCATTGGGTGAAAATAACTTTGATTTACATCCAAGACTTAAAGCACCTGGTGAAGGCATTGTCAGAAAGTGTGATGGTTTGCCTTTGGCTTTAATAGCACTTGGAAGGCTATAGAGGACAAAAGAAGATGAAGTAGAATGGAAAGAAATAGAGGATAGTGAGATATGGAGCTTAAATGAGGGAGGTAAAATTATTCCGGCTCTTAGACTAAGCTACCGTGAACTTCCTGCCTACTTAAAGCAGCTCTTTGCATATTGCTCCTTGTTCCCAAAGGACTATGCGTTTGACAAGCAGGATTTGGTTCTGCTCTGGATGGCGGAAGGATTTTTACGCCAAGTACGTCCAAGCAAGTCAACTGTAGAACGCTGGGGTAATGAATGCTTTGATGAGTTGTTATCACGGTCATTTTTTCAACGCTCACCTAATGACGAGTCTTTGTTTGTTATGCATGATCTGATGAATGATTTGGCCACCTCTGTTGCTGGAGATTTCTATTTTAGGTTAGAGAAGGAATTGGGAAAGAATGTAAGGAAACAAGCTTTGGATAAGTGTCGTCATATGTCATTTGTTTCTGAGCAATATGTAGCTTACAAGAAGTTTGAGGTGGTTGAAGGTGCTAAAGGTTTGAGAACATTCTTGTCTGTGAAAGGAAGTTGGCGAAACTACTTGTCGAATAAGGTTCTAGTTGACTTACTTCCCCAGCAACCATTGTTAAGGGTAATAAGTTTGAGTGGTTATCACGATAAGTGAGGTACCGAGTCTATTGGTAGTTTGAAGCACTTGCGGTATCTTAATTTATCTCAAACTAATATCAAACATTTACCTGAAAATGTTTGTGATCTCTATAACTTAGAGACCTTGATTGTTTTGGGTGTTCAAGCAACTAGTTTACCTAACAGCTTCTTAAAGTTAAAGAATTTATGCATTTAGACATTAGAGATACTCCAAAGTTAAAAGACTTGCCATTAGGGGTTGCTAAGTTGAAAAGCCTACAAACTCTTTCAAAAATCGTTATTGGAGGAGAAAATGACTTTCGATAACCCAACTTAAAGATTTTGAGAATCTTCGTGGGAAAGTTTCCATAGAGGGCCTGGAAAAAGTACATAGCATAGCAGGCTTGAGAAGCAGACTTATCTCAAAAGAGACTTACTGAGTTAGAGGTGGAATGGAGTGGCGATTAGATGCTTCGAAAGTACACATCTGAAAGCGATGTCCTTGACGCATTGAAGCCATATAATGATTGTTTGAAGAGGCTAGGCATTGTGAACTATCTGGGTTTAGAGTTTCCAAAATGGGTTGGGGATCCTCGTTTCACCGGTTGGCTAGTGTGTCTATACATGGTTGTAAAAGTGTACTTCTCTACCACCACTGGGCAACTACCGTACTTAAGGAGTTATCTATCGAACTCATGCATGATGTGAAAGATGTGGGTTTAGAGTTTCTTGGGACTGGTGTTGCATTTCCTTCACTTGAAACACTAACGTTTCAAAGTATGCCGGGGTGGGAGGTATGGTCAGCCAATAGTAGAAGTGGGGTTGGAGATTCTGTGTTTCCACGCCTTCAAAAGCTCCGTATGGAATATTGTCCCAATTTGGTTGAATTCACACTTGAAGGAGATTTTGTGTTTCCAAGCCTTCAGGAGCTTTGTATTACAAGTTGTCCAAATTTGGTTAAAGTCTCACTTAAAGCACCACTACTTTCATTGAGGGATTTGAGAATAGATGAATGTGGTGCTGGTTTGTTGAGAAGTCTGGTGCATGCAGCTCCATCAGTCACCAAGTTGGAGATATGGAATATTTCAGGGCTTACTAATGAGGTGTGGGGAGGTGTTATATTGAATCTTAAGGCAGTTGAAGAACTAAAAGTCAGATCGTGCAATGAAATAAGATACTTTCGGGAATCAAACACAGAGGCAAGTAGTAAGGTTCTTGTGAATTTAAGGAAGTTGTATGTAAGTAGTTGTGAAAATTTGGTGAGTTTAGGGGAGAAAGATGAGGAGTATCATTATGGGAGCAACCTCCTAACATCTCTTACGTCGTTAGAGGTATCGAGGTGTGACAATTTCAAGCATTTGAGTTGTCCAAACAACATTGAGACGTTGGAAATCAGTGCTTGTTATTCAATTGCATGTGTCTCTTTCTCAACGGGAGGAGGGCAGAGGCTCAAGTCAGTTGAGTTTTACGATTGTAAGAAACTGTTGTTAGAGGAGGAGTTGGGTGAAGGAGGAGAGAAGAAAAGGTTACGTATCAACAGCAAAAGCATGCCAATGCTTGAATCTGTAGAAATATGGAGTCATCCAAATGTGGCATCGATCATTGATTTTGGGGGTAACTTCATTCACCTCACCAGATTGATAATATGTCAAAGTACGGCGGAGTCATTATTTGCAGACCTTCAATTGCAGACCTCGTTAACTGTTCTGGAGATATGGTATTGTCCAGATATGGATGTTGCAACTGGGCTTTGGCCTCCCAACTTGCGTGTACTTAGAATTGGGCGGTTGAAGAAGCCCATCTCAGAATGGGGCCCACAGAAGTTTCCAACAACACTAGTTAAACTAACCTTATACGGTGAAACAGAAGCAGCAACTAATTGGAGTCAACTGTCTCATCTTCATATTCCTTCTTCTCTTACTTCTCTTGAAATAAGGAGTTTTGACAATTTGGAAACAGTTTCAGAGGGACTCCAACATCTCACCTCCCTCCAACATCTTGTCATTATTCGGTGCCCAAAGATAAAAGATCTACCAGAAACGTTGTTGCCTTCACTTTTGCATTTGCATATTAGTGAATGCCCAAATTTGAAAGAACTACCAATAGCGTTGTTGCATTCACTTTTGAGTTTGGAAATATGGGGATGTCCAGATCTGAAAGAAAGATGCAGTAGAGGAGGCTCCTACTGGCCCCAAATCTCCCATATCCCCAAAATCCTAATAGAAGGTGTGTTCTCTCTATGCCGTTTAACTTCTTTTATTTACTAGTATATTCTGTAAGTTTATTTTTCAATTTCCAAAACTAATGATTAACAAGGATTTTGATTGTATAGTTTAAAACTGAAACAATATCTGATTTGCGAAATCCAATTTGAAGTTAATATTCTAATAAATTTGGTCATAAAAACCTTTTTAATGTCAAACCTCAAGTCAATGTGAGGTTATCATCGAATGTTGATACCAGTGCATACAGTACGTGGATGTTATATGGTTTATGTTTCTTGAAATTTATATATTCAGACAATATCTGATTTGCAAAATCCAATTTGAAGTTAATATTCAAATAAATTTGGTTTGCCAATCATGTATAAACTACAAACTCCTATCTATTGCAGTCAATGTATAAAGAAGTGAATTACATAGGAGAGGAGTTATATATATCAAGGCTAAGCGTTCATTTTGGAGCTGCATCATCAGACGTTTTTTAGCTTTAGAGCTTTGTAAGTTGTTGACTATTACATTAAGTTCACCTTACTTAATGATAAGGACAATAAACTTTAATTAGAATAATGATTCAATGTACTAACATGTTTTCTAATTCTAGAATTGATTGAAGTAGAAGAGAAAGTGAGTTTGTGCTATTTTGAATGAGGCAGAGCTTATGCAGCATGCATAGTCAAGGATGTACTGATATGGTGAACGTTTTCATAAATTCGAGAGTTGAATTTGGCAAGCAACCACGTGTTTCTTGAGTTTTGAGCTGGTACGTACCTAACCTAGCTAATGATTATCTTCACTTCCATTTATGGCATATCAAGAGTTTCTTTGTACAGTAAACTTGTTAGAATTGACTTTGATATGGTTATTATTGTTCTGTTTTGTTTTAATAGTGACTGAGAAACCTGATTTATGGGGAAGTTTTGAAGCTACTTTTACAAGTAGTTGAAGACTCAGCTAAACTTCTCTACAAGCTTTCATCCGCAACGTACAAGCGAAATCGAATGGGTAATGCATTGTTGGACCTACACCTCTAAGTGAGTCCATCTCTAGTAATAATTAGCAGCACTAGAACTTAGATCTATTCTAATGCAGTAACTGGACTTTCTGAAAGTGATTGGGGCTTAATTCATTTTATCTGTTTGGCCATGATTTCAGGGCTAACAGGCTTTCGGACGTGAAAGAAGTATTGGAACAAAAAATCTTGCTGCATCTTCTTTGTAGTTTTCGTGTCAGAACATTTGCAAGGGAGTTTTGATAAGTGGTCAATTGCTGGTTCAGATCATGATATATAGGATCTCAACTGTTGAAACAGACTGTTAATTCTGTCTAACCAAATTTACTTGATACTCTGCAAGACGATTATAAAGTTGCATAGCTGGGGATCCAAGATCTAAAATTCAAGCTCATGGAGTTTCTTTGATACCATCGTTTACAATGCAATAACACAAGTATGCTCATAGATGTCTAAAAAAGTGACAGTTGGATATCATGTAGTGTCAAAAGAGTTCATCGTATGCTCATGGTGTTTCGATTGGCAGTTTATTGGTGGAACTGGGTTGGTGTGTCATTTGGATGGAGGCTAGTGAGTCATGAAAGATGAGACTACTTCGCCTTAACAAATGATGCCAAAAGAGCGAAGACAAAGCTTATTTGATGCATCAAGTTCAAGTTTTTAGACTAGTTTGGTATTGCGGTTCATGTTGCTGTTTTTGATAGTTCTACTATAAGCAGTTTGAATTTGTGTTGTTTGTTTTAGATTGGTGATTTGTTTTGGTTATTATCTGTTCTGAAGGAAATGTATTTGGGATTTTGAACTAGCTATGTAATTTGATACATATAACTAGTTATAATCCGTGCATGTACGGATTTAAACATAAGTTTTTAGTTATGTATTAATACTTATGCTAACTCAACTAATATTAGTTGTCACGTGACCACCTAATAAAATGTTTTTAGTTCACAAAAATAAGGCTACTCTTTTGGAACAAACAAACTTCGTTTTCAGTATGCTATAACTTTGTTTAACAAAATCAACATCTGATGACGTATAGTCTATATTCGGGTCACGAACCCGACCAAGGACCGATACCAGCGAGCCCAACATGAACTGGGCTACGCTGATAAGTGTTGGGCCTCATGAAGGCCCAAACCCAAAACTTATTTATGGAATAAGATATCGGATATCTCCTAACTTTGGAGATAATCGTCTACCAACCGGCTTAGGCGGGATACGCCGAAGGTTGGGGAACACGAAACCATCAAGGATTTCGTGTGTATATAAAGGAACCATATCCTCATTAAAGGTGCGATTTACAAAACCCTAACTCTCCATTAACCCAAAACCGATTACTTACTCTCGCGGAGGATAATCGTGGGAGACAATCCGATGATAAGCCTAACGGTGTTTTCTGTTTACTTAGTGCGCGGTCTCAAGCGGCAATAATCAATTGAGTGCGAGCAGGAGCTCAAACAAGGAACGCCCAACTTTTGTATCAACAAGTGGCGCCATCCGTGGGACCAATCACTAAGAACTAAGAACTAGAATGACGAAGCACGGAAACCAACGATCGCAAACTGATCTTACAGGAAAAAAGCCGATAAGCGGATCAGTCTCTAAGCAGACTTCTGGAACAACCAGTGTCTCTAAAAACCAAGAATCATGCCTAGTCTTCCCTACGGTGGAACCACGCTCGGGGACAACCCAAGCTACTACAACCACCGCCAGCGCAGGAAATCCACTGCGCACCCCTTTTACCACTCCCCTCCAATCAGTGCTGGAAACTGACCTAACAAAGGCACCAGATGCACCGGACTGGAATAAGGGCCAGTGGTAGAAACAGACACCCTTGCTTTAGAAGGGGTCGCGCCAGAACTAGCGCCAAGTGATTTTGTGTCTCAAAGTTACGAAACCCTGACTGCCCTCATGCAAGAGGAAGCTAAAAAGAGGTCTAGTCGGAGTTTGCATGCCCGACTCGATTTCAGCCCGGAATACGAGATATCTCCACCGCGTCATCAGAAGAAAAAGCGCGGAAGGGATAACCGCCAACCCCCAGTATTTACCAGGATTGGGAGGAGAGTTGAGAATGATGAAGAAGCGGACACGCAATGCACGGGGAACACGAGGAAGATGGACGACGTACCAATGTCCATGCTAGGCTTGGTAGCTGCAGGTCCATGATGATGGGGACGACAATACTCTCCAGTGGAAGCCCAGTGAAAGCTCTTCGTGGGAACTCGGAGGCGATCGGTATAAACGCCGAAAGAGGGAAAACTCATCCTCCGTAACTCCTCGGACGGTGACCCAGGACCTTTGGAAGTCCAGGAGGAAATACCGCGACCAAGAAGAGGAGGACATATCCCTCCCATGGCGCCGCCAAAAATTGGATGCGTTCACTCGACGCATCAGCGAGTTCTCAGAAAACAAAAGAAGGCGCATGCCCGCCAATGTGAAAACCTATGATGGAACAGGTGATCCGGACGATCACTTAAAAATTTTTGAATCAGCCGCTACCATTGAAAATTGGCCACAACCTATGTGGTGCCACATGTTCAACTCCACACTGGTTGGAAACGCAATGAACTGGTTCAGTAAGCTTCCACGCAGAAGCATCAATGGCTTCGAAGAGTTGCGGAAAGCGTTCCGCCTAAACTTCACTCAAAGGAAAAAGTGTGCTAAAAACCCTGTCGAACTCGCCAGGGTGAAACAGCGCCGGGGAATCTGGCGCTTATGTGGGCGCTTCAAAGATGAGTGCATAGGTTAAGGCATGCCCCAAGTGTTGAAGATCTCGGGGTTCATGAGCGGATTAATAACCCGAACTCATCAAAAGGTCGAATGACAAAATTCCCCAAACATTCGATGAGGAACGATGGAAGCATAAGGTCCTTCATCCATGAGAAGCCCGGTGATAGCAAGAAAGGCTACTCGAACTATCGGTCACTGAAACAACACAGGGAGACAATCCATCGGCCGAGTAGCAACCGTAATAAGAATTATGCGGTCGAGGAGCGGACGGGATAACAGCGGTATACTCACGACTAAGACTCTAAAGGAGATATTCGCAATGAAGGTGCGAACTTCCAAGACCCCACCAATCGCACCCCGTAAGATCGGGGCGTGGGAAGTGGATCCGCGACTATCACGGACGAAGAAGGCCACACCACCAATGAATGTCCGGTGCGCCAACTCATTGATAAAGCGGTGAAAGAGGCGATTGGACCATTTGGTCAAGAACATCAAGGAAGGAAGAGAGAAAGGCGGGAACAAGAAAGAGGCACCCAAAGATAAGGTCGATACCATATACATGATACAATCATGGCAATGAGTAACTAAGCGAAAGTCACCATAAATTTTCCGTGGAAGTGAAATCTCTTTCCCGCCTCGATTGCGGACAACGCATGGTAGAACCTTTCACCATTGAAATGTAATGCGGGGTCACGATATCCACCGCATGTATGTTGACGGAGGAGCATCTGCGAGAAATAATGTCTGAACATTTGTTTCAAACGATTGCGACTTGAGATACGCGATCGATTAAGCCATAACAAATACCGATTGGCGGTTTCTGAGAGAAAGATATGGCCTATGGGCAAATCGCCTACTAGTCGGTGTGGGCAATAAAGAACACTCGCGACGACTGGATGAATTTTATGGTGATCAAATCTTCGCCATACAATGGCATTATCGGAAGACCAGGGGATATCGACCATACGCTAGATCAGTCTTCAAAGACATGGGATGCTCAAATTCCCGATGGAAGGTGGTATTGTTACTCTACTGCCACCGTACCACATAGAGAATGTAACATGATTACATGCGAGACGGCACCCATTCGAACATCAGCAACCAAAGTTCCAAACACGAAGGTTGCAATTCATCCCGATTACCGTAGCGGAAGTATCGATCGGAGGATCGTCGGGACAACGACAAGACGGTTGTGCGCATGCTCTTGCAAAGAACACGGATATCTTTGCATGGGGCCAAAGCACATGACCGGGTACCACGCTCAATCACAGAACAAGGTGAGAATCCGACAGGATACTCACCAATCGCCGTGAAGAAGCGCGCCGAGCCCGAGCAGCGCAAGCAATTCTGGCGAGAACTACACAAACTTGTGGAGGCGGTATCATGCGAGAAGTCTACTACCACGATCGGCTTTCCAACCCGGCAATGGTGAAGAAGAGCGACGGTAGTCGGTGGATGTGCGTGAACTTCACGGATCTCAACAAGGCATGTCCACAAGATCTACCCACTACCGGAGATAGGCGGAAGGTAGAGTCTTTGTGCGGATACCCACTTAAATGCTTCCTAGAGCGATACAAAGGATACCACCAAATCCGGATGGCTAAGGAAGATGAAGAAAAAACGACCTTTCATACAAGCCGGCGTCTCTTCGCTATACTAAAATGCCCTTTGGCTTGAAGAACGCTGGCGCCACCTACCACAAGTTAGTAGATAATGCATTTGAAAAACGGTGGGCCACAACCTAGAAGTTTCGTTGACGACTTGGTCATAAAAGCCATCTTGAAGAGGAATTGGTGCGCGACATTGAGGAAACATTTAGGACTCTCAAAGAGATCAACATGAAGCTAAATCTAATAAATGCACTTTTGGCGCTCTGAAGGCATGTTTCGGATACCGATAGAGCACTGATGGCATTAAACCATGCCCATAAAGACCAGGATGTCATTGAACTTCCTCACCGCGACGTTGAAGGAAGTCCAATCTCTCAATGGAAAACCGGGCGCTGAATCGATTCTTGTCTAAATCGTGACAAGTCACTCCTCTCTTCAAAACACTCGAAGTGCATAAAAAGGGAGATTTTTTTTTGGACTACGGAGGCAATAGAAGCCTTTATACGGCTTAAACAACACCTGGCAGCGCTCCCTACGCTTGTAGCACCCCGACCAGGGGAAGAATTAATTATGTACTTATCCGCAACTCATGGAGCAGTTAGCGCGGTGTTACTAACAGATAGGAACTCAGTACAAACACCGGTGTATTTTGTAAGCAAAGCGCTCAAGAAAATGGAGATTAACTATAGCGCCATGGAAAAGTTGGTCCTAGCATTGGTATTCGCCGCCAAAAGACTGCGTAGGTATTTCCAAGCGCATCCGATTGCGGTAATTACAGATCAACCTATCAAGCAAATCATCTCCAAACCGGCGCATCGGGCGACTACAAGTGGGCGTGTTACTCGGTGAACACAACATCTCCTACGAGCCACGTCTTTGCGGTAAAAGGGAGATACTAGCGATTTCATCATCGAAAAAACGACAGCGATGATACACCCGCGCAAGCAAAAAGGAACTACAAGATCCATGGATCTTGTTCACGAACGGGTCCTCATGCATGGATGGGTCGAGCAGCGGGCCTCATCCTCACAAACCCGGAAGGAATGGAATTCACTTACGCACCGCATTTTGAATTCACGACAAACAATGAGCGAGTATGAAGACCTAATCGTCGGACTACGCATTGCGGCTCGAATGGGTGTACGAACTCGGAAGCAAATGTGGATTCCGGCTAGTAGCCAACCATGTGTTGGGCAAATGCGTGGCTAAAGAGGAAAACATGATCCGGTAGACTCGAAAAACCAAGGCACTAATACAAGGCTTTGGCAGGTTTACCATCAAGCGAGGTTCCTAGAGGAAAATCGAAAGGCGGATGCACTAAGCAAGATTGCATCCACAAGCTTGCACACTGTCAAAACAAGTGTTGGTAAACGTTGAAAACAAATCCATCTCGAGATGGAAATATCCACGGTAATAGAGGAGGAAGGTCCTACGTGGATGAAACCTATAATGGAATTCATAAGCAAGGGCGTATTGCCCCAAGAATAGAAAGAAGCCCGAAGAATACGGTAGCAACACGAGAGGTTTGAACTTCGAGATGGTGTACTATATCGGCGCTTCTTTCTGCAGCCCATGGCTCATTGCGTCGGCCCCTACAAGCAAATTATGTACTCGGAAATCCACCGGTTCATGCAAAGATGCATTCGAGACCACGATCGGTGGTGGCGCGCTTACGATCGAGGATACTCATCGCCCACTATGCACCGTGATGCGCGGGAATTAATAAGAAAGTGCGGCGATTGTCAAGTTCATAGACCCATCCCGCGCCAGCTACAACAGGAGCTAACGCCTATCACGGGGCCATGGCCATTCTACAAGTGGGGTATCGACATTGCATGTCCCTTCCCCGTTGAAGCAGGAGGATTGAAGTTTCTCATCGTGGCCATAGACTACTTCACCAAGTGGATCGAAGCAAAAACAGTTGTAACAATTACTGGCAATCAGGTCAAACGCTTTGTTTGGGACAATATTGTATGCCGCTTCGGACTACCTGGGGAGATCATCTCGGACAACGGGAAGCAATTTTGTGATAACCCCTTCAAGGACTGGTGCGAGAAGTTGAATATCACGCAGCATTTCGCATCGGTTAAACATCCACAAACCAATGGCTTAGTCGAGCGCGCAAATCGAAGCCTAGTTGAAGGAATTAAAGCACGTCTAGACAAGCACAAAGGAAGGTGGGTTGAAGAATTATCGCATGTTCTGTGGGCGCACCACACTTCCATCAAAACTAGCAGGAGAGACTCCTTTTCTCTAGTCTATGGGACTGAGGCCGTCATACCACCGAAATTGGGATGCCAACTATTCGTGACCTTGAAGTCAATACTACAACCAATGATGACGCGATCGACTTAGACACATTGGAAGAAAGACGCGAGCGCACTATATGTGAGGCAAGATCGAAGTCAAAAATGAAGGGGTACTACGATGCTAAAGTGCGAAGTGTTTCATTGAACGGTGACTTCAGATATCCGCCAATGATGCGAGCCACGGAAGACATGTAAACTTGGACCAAAGTGGGAAGGACCCTATGAGATCACTAAGCATTAGGAGCAAAGGCGTATAAACTACGAGACATGGATGGTCGTGAACTCCCACGCACATGGAACATTTGCAATCTTAAGCGATGTTATTTCTAGGAATCGCTACGCGGCGCAAGACGGACACCCTGCACTTTAGTGAAGTGCCCAACAAATATCCGTATTTACATTTGTTTTACTTAGGCAAATGTCTTATTTATTTTCTTTCATAAAACTTGCAAGTATCAATAAAACGTCATCGGTTTCTAGCTAACTCCGCGACACATTTTAATTTGTTATTTCCATATACCTTATGTCTTAACATTTTTTATCTCTTGCCTACATGGCGTGCATGCACTTAATAAACCCACGATGGTAAAAGGATGAGTAAACCTACTAAATAACTCGTTGAGTAAGAGGGTTGCAAACCCATCAACATTGGATCATGTATCCTTGTTAAACACCTTGTTCTCAAGACGTTGGAGTAAGTTCTGTACGCATCCCACGATGGGTGCGCAACAACGCATACGGTGCATGTTTAACAAATTAGGAATCAAGACACTTGAATCCTTGATACGATATTCTGATCGTCGCATATCACATCATACGATTATGATAAAACATACTTGGAAATTATGTTTTAAGTTTACCGTGAATTTCATATATTATTATGAACTTCATACATTATCTGCGCTTATACAACAGTTTGCTTCTTAGACAATAAACATGTTTTTTTATGGAAAGACAAATAACTAAGTGCAAATATTATAAGACGCAACACCATTCAACAAAAAATAATGTTCCATTAAGTACCATGAGTGCTTACATAAGGATGTTTACAATACAAGTTACTATCTACATACTATTACAACGTCTATGAGATGAACTTCCCACACAGCCTGCAGCCTCCCCAACCTCGTTCAACTTCTTCAAAAGGTCGGAGTCTTGGCGAGATACCGTTGCAACACTAACCGGTATCCCGTCAGATCTGGGGAGATGAGCTGCACCAATGCCGCACAAAATGGCCTTACCCTTAATCCCTTCTTTTTTCGCAAGCCTTGTAAGATGCGCTTCCAACACTTGCTTTAACGACACCTCCTTTTCCAGGGCAAAGGGATTCAAGATATCCTTGGGGCGAGCAAATATAGGCACTTGGAGTTGAGATTCATCGGGTTTCAGAAAATGGTCCAGCGACGCTCCCGCATCTTCGCCACGATGCCGAGCTAAGGTCAGCCCCTCCATAATGACCCCTATTGGATAATCTGATCGCGCTCTAATTCAAAGTTCGAGAGCTCCAAAGACTTCATCTTCTCCATAGCGACCACCACTCATCGTGTGATTGCAAGATTATACCTGTGTACCTTATCGCGAGCACCTTCAACAACTTAGCCTCATGCGGCTCCTCAACTGCATGTGTTTTACCCGCGCATAAAGCGCCTGAACAACTCCCCAGGCGTCCACTACTTCCTGCGACTCCAAGGTACCGAGAGAAGCAAGTGCGAGATCATGGCCATGAGCCACCTGCGCTCGGCCGATTGTAGAGCGGAGTTGGGGATATAACTCCTCATCGTACTCAGCCGAGCTTGCGCAATTTCATCTCCTGCATTTCCAAGGCACCGCTCACGGTGGCACCAAAATTTTCCAACCGCGAGGTCAACTTGTCCTTGCCGCTTCTCCGAATACTTCAAAGCCCGAGACACGAAGCCTTATACCTGCTGACAAAGACGCTCCGGCTTATTTGACCCATCGTCATCTTCTTCTCTTGAGCTTTTGGGCGTACGAACTCAGGCCCTCTGCTTCGGCCTTAGCACTAGCCAACTGCGCCTCCAGCGACGCAATTTTTTGATCCTTTTGCGCGCCTTGGCTGTCTTCCCCAGAAACCTTGGCCTTTAGCTTCTCTACTAGTGAAGTTTGATGCGCAGCCGCCAGCATCAACTCTTCAACAAGCTGCTCCATGGGCGCATCCCCAGCCGCCAATGGCTCAGCATTTTGGCTATTTGGCTCGGAGAACTCACAGTGTACAGGACTATCTCTGGGGGGCGACTCTACAGAGTGCTCAAACCTGCACACATACGAACGGATTAGCGATTGTCTCATAACATAAGAAGGAATGCGACATAGACTTTTCAAGTAACACTTACTGAGGAGTAGTAGTCTTAGCGGAAGGAGGAGGAGATGCAACGTCGCTTGAGGACGACTCCACAGTAATATGGACAGGACGCTTCTTCCTCGATGAGCTTCCGCCATCACCTCCTAGCGATCTCTTGCGCTTCAGCCCTGGGCCCTCCTCTTCTTCTTCTTCTTCCATGTGCTCCGCCACTGCTACTTGTGATGGTTGCACTAATGGGGAAGGCACTCTAGGGCTCGGCACGCTTTGCAGTGGCGTCGCTTCTAGTGCGATAGATGAGCTAGCCCCTGCTTCTCCCAGATCCATTTCCAGGGTACTCCCTGTTGTAGCATCAAGAATGGGCTCTTCTCCCTCTCTCAGCGGGCGTGTCCCTACATTAACTCGAAGCGGCCGCGGTTCACACGACTACGAATAGGTCCATTTGCGCAACAAAAACAAACAACAAAAAGCAGATTACGACAAGTACATAGAAAGAAAGGAAAAGCTGATAATATAGCACAACGGAATACGAAAGGACGAGCACCCACCCTGGCCATCCGCGCCTAAGAAGATCGGAACCTCCTCCGGTCTACCAAAATACTTGCGGCTAATACCCATGTGCACCAAAAATTCTTCCGGATAGGAATTGATGGGGATCCGGTTAGTGTTTATTGTATCTGCATCCCCCACATTGTATGATCCAGGGAGGGGGCGCTCATCCTTGGCAAAGGAACCACGGGTGTAGAAATCGGCGCGATGGGAAGCACGCTTCATCGACCCGTAAAAATGTTTCTCTCAACCCTAAGCGTCTAATTTTTCAAGATAACATCAAGTCGCCGAGGCACTTAGCAAATGATACCCACCCGTTTGACCACGTTGTGTAGTAAAACACGTGGAATAGATGGATAGTCGGTTTAATTGCTAGTAATCGACAATTAATCTCGAAGTTGGTGATTTTAGCTGCACCTATGCAGTGCAGCTGGGATATATGCAGACGGTAGTAGTTTAACACGTCGCTCAAAAATAAAGATATGGGCACACGTTGATTCGCGAACTCGAAAAAATGCGTGTATACCCCTATTTTCCCTTCGGGGAAGTCCGCAATTGACGCCTCTGCATCCGGAACTTCCGGATGCACCGCGAGGGGAATGTAATAATTGGAGGCGAACTCTAGAAGTTCGCCCTCAGTTATGTCGGATGTGAAATCAGCTAAAACTCTAGAAGTTCGCCCGCGAGGGGAACATGTATCTTTCAAGACGGGACTCTTTTTTGGCTTCTTTGCTACGCTTTGTAGTTTTTTTTATTGGCTGCAGTTATTAGTCTAGCATCCGCAATTAGTCACTGCGCATACTAGACTGGGGGGACATGATGACGTATAGTCTATATTCGGTCACGAACCAGACTAAGGACGATATCAACGAGCCCGGCCTGTTGGGCTACTACGATAAGTGTTGGGCCTCATGAAGGCCCAAACCCAAAACTTATTTATGGAATAAGATATCGGATATCTCCTAACTTTGGAGATAATCGTCTACCAACCGGCTTAGGCGGGATACGCCGAAGGTTGGGGAACACGAAACCATCAAGGATTTCGTGTGTATATAAAGGGAACCATATCCCTCATTAAAGGTACGATTTACAAAAACCCTAACTCTCCATTAACCCTAAAATCGATTACTTACTCTCACGCCGGAGGATAATCGTGGGAGACAATCCCACGATAAGCCTAACGGTGTTTTCTGTTTACTTAGTGCGCAGGTCTCAAGCAGCAATAATCAATTGGTATGAGAACCGGAGCTCAAAAAAGGAACGCCCAACTTTTGTATCAACAACATCTTTAGGCACAAGTGACGACATATAATTCATATTTTAAATTGTAAATTAATATTTTCTTTTATTTTATATGATTTAAAATCATTTGAGGACAAAAGATCCTTTACATACCAAATGATCAATCTCAACCATCAATCTTCCCTTTATTTTTATTTGATCCTTTACATACCAAGCGGCAAGCCCCTAAATACAACAATGCCCAAACTCATGAACCGTCAAATCCTGCAGGAAAGCGCGAATGTTATAAATATATCTATTGGGGGAGACTCCTCCATTCGGTTGACCACGCATGGGTCAATGCGATATAGCATGTTGGAATCGAGTGTATCGGGATAAGCACTTGCAATGCTCCCCTATTAGTATGACTACATTTTGCATACACCACTGTCGTAGCTTTGGTTGCATGAACTAAGTGCTAGCGTAATAGTCACACTATATGACATTATATTCGTTGTAATGGTCATATATGCACACACGGTCCATAAATGAAAGATTTATTTCAAGGTAAACACGATGGCACATTGGTCACAAAACTGAAGGGTTACTTTACCATTTTTGAACTTATAAATGTATTTAAATAAAACATATGAACTCACCAACTTTGTGTTGACACTTTTTAGCATGTATTTTTAGGTTATAAGGCGATAGCATAACTTTGGAGGCGCAAGGCAAGGGCATGGCATGGTAATCGATTTCTTTGATAAACCTAAATGAGGACCACTTTATTATGGGCCTGTTTTCTGCACTAAACAATTATGTGAATTTTTTTCTCAACAATGAATGAAAATTTTCTTAATAACGACCAGTTATCCTATACTTGTGTTGTGGTATCAATTTAGTAGCACCCATGACATGTGTGCTTCCTGCACTATTTTGGGGTGTTACATCGCTCCTTAGCTCATTGGTCCCATTAAGCAACCCACTAATTGGGTATACTTGAGGACTCCAACTTATATGCCAACACAAGAGACGATACTATCGCAAGATTTAACACTCGACTCTCCAAGATCCATCTTGAAATATGGACACAAGTCGCCATCACATATTAACTCTAATTCTAATAGCTTAAATAATGTATTTAATAAATGCTTATATCCATCAGTTTGTATTGGTGACAGAAAAACTATACACGTCACTAACATGGGCCATAGCATCCTCCCTACACTTCATCGTCCTCTACACCTTCATAATATTCTTGTCACCCCAAATATTATTAAAACCCTTATATTTATTTGTTAGTTTACTAAGGACAGTATTTGCACTATTGAATTTGACACTTTTTATTTTTCTCTAAAGGATTTCTTGACTCGTTATATCCTCTTCAGATGTGACAGTTCATGTGATCTCTACCGAATAACCAACCTGCCTTATGTTCCAAGTGCTTTGCAGTCCAACAATCCTACCATGTGGCACCAATGCCTCGGTCATCCGGGTAAAGAAGCGATACATTTTCTTGTTTCTTGTAATTCCATTTATTGTAATAAAGAGAAGTCTCGTCATGTTTGTCAGCTTGGTAAACATATGAAACTTCTGTTTCCAGTTCTAAATCTACTGTTTCTCATTGTTTTGAATTGTTCATAGATATTTTGACAACTCCCGTTATTAGTACGAGTAGTTTTAATTATTATGTTTTATTCCTGATCATTTCTCTCAAATCTCCCCCTTAAGCATAATTCTGGAGTGTTTAATAAATTTTTTCATTTTCGTTCATTTAAAAATCAATTTATATGCCACATTCGTGGTTTTGAATGTGACCATGGTGGTAAGTTCGATAACACCCAACTTCTTGACCTTTTCACTAAGAACGACATCCAAATGCGATTCTCTTGTCCCAAAACCTCCCAACAAAATGGGAAATCGTAACGTATGATTAGTACTATCAATAATATGATTCATATGTTACTTTTTCAAGCCCACCTTCCACCTTCTTTTTGGGTCTAGGTACTTTATATAGCTGCCTAATTACTCAACCTTCTTCCATCGACCACCATTCAATATGAAATACCTATCACCAAATTTTTCATCAAAAAGCAAAACTACTCTCACCTTTGCATATTTGGATGCTTATGCTACCCACACCTATACTCTCCTCACAAACTAGCTCCTCGTGCCACACCTTGTATATGCGTAGGATACCCGACTTATCACCAAGGCTATAGATGTCTTGACCTAACCAACAATAAAATCATCATCTCTAGACATGTAACCTTTGACGAGATTCGATTCCCCGTTGGATCTCTCACGACTACCACATCTCCTTCATACGATTTTCTTGACACATATCCATTATTGATTATACAACATGTCCTCCACAATACTCAACTCTATATTCCTATACCAACAGCCGTTGAACCTCAAACCCCGACCACACTCAACCTGTTACCTGTCCAAACCTGTCTGGTGGCCCACCACCGGGTTTTTCCCTCTAACATAGGCCTACCTTAGCCATAACCCATCACCACCCACGGACCAGGCCCAATCGCAACCACCTGCCTAAACCAAAACCCAACTTACCATCTCTAGTGATCCACTCTGGACTCACCCTATGGTCACTCGAAATTAGTATGGCACCCGTAAGACCACTCAATGTCTAAACCTTCATGTTTCTTATATCTTTCCCATTCCCGAATCCCCATTTGTTGCTTTATCTGATCATCATTGACGGGATGTTATGTATGATGAAAACGCATTAATTAAAAGTTTGGGTTTTGGTTTCGTAACCTACTAGTGCCAATATTGTGCGATCTATGTGGTTATTTGGCATAAATTTCATGCCGATGTATGCGTTGACTCAAAGATAAAGCCCGATTGATTGCTAACTACAATAGTCAACAACTTGGCATTGAATGTGATGAGACTTTCAGTCTGGTTGTTAAGCCGCCATTCATACCATTCTTAGTCTTCTTTTGACGAAAAGCTGGCATGTTCATTAGCCAGATGTTAAGAATGCTTTTCTTAACAGTGATTTATCAGAGACTGTGTATATGCATCAACCCCCGGGTTTTATGGATCATAGGTATCCTCATCATGTAATCTCTATTTTTCAACTAGGGACTATCAATTTAAATAATTTGAAAATTAGTGATTATTTACGTAATTAAAATAAAATAGTGATGACAAGTGTGATTTTTGGTAAATCACAGACGAAACATGTATTTTTTTTTATTATTATTATTGTTACTAGTTTTGTATAGGCTATCACTTGTGGATTATTATCCAAGCCTATATTTTAGAGTATTCCATTTAATTATATATCATTGCTTCATTAATGAATGAGACAAGATAGTTATAAATCTAATAACTTTTACTTTGTTGAATATAAGATGAGTTTAATGTCACGACCCGCCTACTCAGAGTGATCATTTTCAAGTATGCTCGGTGTTAGTACAATTTGTGCGACGGGTTATAGAAGGTCTAGACGTAGCCATCTTTGAATTTGATGGTAAGCCTTTGGTGAGCCTGCTTTTGTACTAATCCAAATAATAAGAGTGGTGTTCCGCACAAGAAAGGTAAACTGTTAGTCTTAGTGGGACGGACCCCACGATTAGACTCCGCGCGAGAGTAAGTACACATTCTTAAGAGGAAAGTAGTAGAAGTATGTGTGTGTAATTATGAGAGAAAGTTGTTGTACCTTGTATGGGATTAGAGCCCTTTTATAGCGAGGTTTTTGTTGGGGCTTCCTGGATTATCGCATATAGTGGTTAGTCGCCAGAGCCGGACCCTTGGCGGACAAGGGTTCCGTGTTAATTGCGGATGCGGACGTGAGAGGCCCAACGATTGAAGGTTCAGCCCGTTATGTACCTCACGCGCATTTCAAGGCATGGGCCATAGCCAATTTAGTCATTGGGCTTACTGTTGGCCCAGGGTTTGTGAATCCTGGTGATAACATCAAATAGTCCTGAATATTAAGTGTCAATTTCCCCGATAATGCTTGTAATTTATATCATTTATATGGATTTACGCTTGTTTTCCATTGTTTTCCACTTTCAGGTAAATTACGAGCATTGGAGCTAAAGAGACGCGGAATTGGAGAAATATCATAGACTTATCATAGTATGCTGACTTTGAAGAAGTTACGGCGTAACTCTTCTCTCACATTATGCCGTAACTAAAGCGTGACTCAGAATCCCAACTCATCAGAAGGTTACGGCGTAACTCTCCCCAAAGGCTACGACGTAACTATATTAGGTCAAATGAGGTTCCACGCCGCTGATAACTACGTCGTAACTATTTCATCAACTACGACGTAACCAAGTATATTGAAGACTATGGCGTAACCACTAATAAGGTTACGCCGTAACAGCGCATCTAGTGCAAAATACGAAGGAATTGATGGTTACGGCGTAACTCTTATATTAGTTACGCCAACCAGATCCGCCTATAAATACCCCACAATTCGGCATTTCTAATCATCCCATTCCACACACAACAACCGAGAACGTGGGAAAAGCTAAAGGCGGTCCATAGGAGCATACGGAGTGTCTCAAGGAGAAATCACTCCCTACGATAAGCATTAACATTTTATCTTTTCTTTACTTTCAATTCATGTATTTCGTACCTTTGAATATTGAATTGATTTGTATGGTTAATATGAGTGACTAGTACCTCTTGGTTCTGGCCTAGTTATGATTCCTTAATTGTTTTGTTTGCGTTTATATTACTTCCGTACAATTATTTCTAAGTGTATTCATGCATAGTTTATTGGTAGCTACCATTGGTTCGGTAGTTTTGAATGGCGGTGAGGCCAATTGCCTAGAGATATGACCAACCTGACCCTAGGTGAGCGGATTGAGACGGAAGGGTAAGATATGACCAACCGACGACCCTTTCTACTTGTGCGATTTGACCAACCGATCACCTACCGTTTGGATGAACTTAAGAATTAGGGGTGAGTGTTTAAGTTGCTAACGCCCGCACTCACTATTATAAATCTAGCATGTAGCGGTACTTAATGACTGGCTTAGGGGACCGGGAACAACGGGACTTATGAGGGACACCGACTTCTCCTGTCGGGCATCTTTGCCGATAGGTTAGGCAAATTGACCAAATGTTGTCCTCTCGACTTTGACCCACACAAGTAATTGGAAGTAAGTAGAGCGTAGACATTACTAACTAGGAGGAATAACTAGGTTAGCACCACTATCCTCTATTGATTTATCCTATGCCTTTATTTGCTATTTTACGCTTTAGTAGTTAATTAATTAATTCCCTATCGAAACCATTATTAAATCTTGTGACACCTAGACTTAGTAATAATCCAACTCACATAGCTCTTGGGACGACCTCGGCTTTATCAATACTACACTACACGCCGATCGCACACCGTTAGTGCATTGGGATAGGTATAACGAGAATTTATAAATATTAAACACCGTCAAGAAAACACGCATCAAGTTTTTGCGCGATTCTTGGGAGTTATATTAGGATTAATATTAAGTCTTTCATTTCGCTTTAAACTTTTCTATTATTCTCACGATCATTATTCGAGTTTTCGGGTACCATGGAAGTTGTTAACATCGATGACCTCACTCTTGAGGAATATTTGCGTTGACAAGAAGCGAGAATAAGGCCGGTCTCGTAAGACCGGCGATTGGAGCGGATGTCCGCTTTGAAATTAAAGACCAATTTATGAGGGAACTTCGTGCTAACCCTTTTCGTGAAACAGGGACAAAGATGCATATGAGCACGTTGAAAATGTCCTATACATCGCAAGCCTTTTCAACATTCCGGCGTGTCTCATGATGTGTTATGCTAAGGGTATTCCCAATGACTCTTACCGAGCCGCCGGAAGATGGATCGAAGATTGCCCGCTCGGGCAATTAATACTTGGTCTCTACTTAAAGCACTTTCTTGAGAGATATTGTCCGCTATCGAAGATTTCTAACCACTTTTGAGATCCATAATTTTAAACAAGAAGGCGATGAAACATTGTCTCATGCCCGGATAGATACAACGATCTCCTTTACAAGTGTCCTACACATGATCCGAACAACCGACCAAAGGTGAACGTCTTCTACAAAGGTCTTAACATCTCCTCAAGACAAATGGTCGATTCTCAAGGACCGATTCCTGGTATGACACCCACTTTGGCTTTAGAAACTATTCAAAAGATGGCAGATCACTCTCACAAATGACATAGTGGAGGGAGCAACTGAAGTAAAAATGGAGATATGGAAGGCCTTGCAACAATAAACAACAAATTAGAAAGTCTAGGAAGAGACATGAAGAAGCTTAAGGAAAATGTGCATTCCATTCAAGTAGAGCGAAATGGAACTCCACCTACTAAAGAATGTTCCTCCAACGAGGAAGTTAAAAGGATCGGAGAAGTTAAATATGGAAGAGAGAACCCTTTCAACAATTACAATAATAATGGGCCCAGACATCGAGAAAAATCCCGTGATTCTACACAAGAATCAACAACAATCCTCCTAAACCTAGCCTTGAAGAAATAATGCACAGCACATCAAGAATCTAAAAAGGAGATAAACTCAAGGAATGGATGGTCAAAGTCAAGGAGGACACCAATATGAACCTACGTAACCAAGATGCTGCGATTAAAAACCTCGAAACACAAATTGGGCAATTGACTAGAAACCTTAAAACGAGTAATGCTAAAGCCATTGCCTGCAAAGCCATATTTGCGCAAGATAAGGCAAAGAAAGAGCAGTGCACATCCTCTATCACAAATGATCTTTCCGGGATTAACTACCTAAGAAATAATGATAAATCAGAAGACGACGAGGTCCTGCCAAGCCAACTTCCTGAGAAACAGCAATACCAGGAAAGTTTTCTTCTTCCATGTACTATTGGTAATATTAAGATTCCCGTATTAGCTAATTTTGGGGCCGGGGTAAACCTTATCTCTACCACTTTATTTGATAAAATAAAACTTACCAATTTAAAAGAAACAACAATTATGATTGAAATGGCCAATTCCTCTAAAGCTGTACCGAGGGGAATTGTGAATAATGTGATTTTAAAAATTGGAAAATCTTTTTCCCGACCGATTTTGTGGTTATTGACATGGGAAGCGGAGGCTTACAACTTAATTGTTGGAAGACCTTTTATGGCCACTTGTAGGGCTCAAATTAAGGTTTTTGGAAAACAAATTTTGAGTTGATAATGGCAAAACTAATAAGCTACATTGACAAAAGAATGAAACGTGAAGGACTAAATATGACAAAGGATGAATCTTCTAATTATAGAAGATTACAGGAAAATCTTCATATTGTTTATGTTTATTTAGTCATTAATTCCTTGTAACCTTAGTATCTCTAGTTATATAAGGAGATACAGTGACATTTAGTTTTGTGTGCTTGTAAGTGTGTGTGCACCAAAGGTGTAAAACGTGTATGTGTGTGTGGGTTTACACGTCCCACAAGATGTTGATGCTAGCATAGTGTTCAGCCTCAAGGATCCATGATTCCTTGTTATAGATAGATAACACGTACTACCATTGATCAGGTAGTATTGGGGCTGTGTTGGTGATTTGTAATAGAGTAGAGATGATGACGAAGAAACCTTGTAGCAATAACAAATATGTTTTGATGTATTCATTGCAGATTATTGTTTAATGTTATTGTGATCCTAGATAAGGTCTAAACAACCTCGAGCATCGATTTTAACACACCCCACCCTAAGTAGTGTAAGGGTTAATTAGGAAAATACAAATTGTGTAAGTGTTGGCTAGGAAACAAAGGTGGGGTAAATTGTGTAAGAGTTGGTTAACTAGAAGACAAGATGATGTGGGGTGTGTGTGTAAGTATTGACATAGGTGATTGGGAGAAAATCCAAAATGTCCATGTGTATACTAGGCTTAGAAAGTCAACTGTGGGGAGGGATTTTTTTTTTTTTTTGAAATTTTGGGTATTGATGTGTGTATTGTGTTGTTTAATTCAAAGGTGTCGGTCGGTTGGGCATTTTATGCACTCGTGAATAAAATGAAAATGTATGCATTTTTATGCAAAAATTATAAAAATAAAATTTTTAAATGTTATAATGTACTAGTTTAATGTGAACCATGACTAGTTTAAGGTCGGTACGCTTTCGGGCTCGTTTTTCATAGTAAGTGGGATAATTTCTTGGTTTTGAGTCAAATAAGCTCGTAAATGTTCAAAAAGTAATAGTCCAAGTTTTCTAATTAAATATTAACCTGTAAAATCACTGGTTTACATTAAATGTCGTTATCTGGCTTATGCGATCTAACCTAACGGTTATATGTAAAAGTAAATATTTACGCGTTCAGAGTGATTAGTTTTGAGTTTTATGAACAAGTATTGCCCTTAAAATGCCAGTTGCTATAGTTATACATAACACAAATATAATTATTCTGATATTAGCACACAAGTATTAGATATACGTCAGTCATCTCAAAATGTAAACGCCTTAATTCAAATAGACAAATACCCAAAGTAAAATTGCTCGATTTATATTTTCTTAAATAGAAGTAAACATAAAATTTGCAGCAAGTACCATATCATCATCGACGAAGCGACATGGTTTTGAAACAAAACTTATTCATTATTGAAATTCATAAACCTTAAACCAAGAAAGTTCTATTGATTTGATGGCGGTTTGATGGAATGGTGTTGACGATCTGGACCACCGGGTGCAACCCTTCTAGGGTTCATACCAAGCGACTTTCTCTCATAGTATTCAAAATCAGACATTTTCAATCCTAATTTACGTAACAAAAGTTGTTTCAATCACCATTATGCGTAACTCGATTGGCATCCGATGTTATGCAAAACAAGAAATAAATGATGAACATGAGCAACAAACCTTTTGATGAGATGGCACCGCCATTTTTGTTGGTTTTCTTTTATTTCTTTGTTGTTTGAATGACTGGTATTGTGAAGAAAGGATGGTTGTACCACTTATTTATAAAGGATTATTAGTCATGAGATAAAATATTAATAAATACAAATACGTGACTCTCTTCACATCCTACAAAAAGAGTATTCACAAACAAAAGATAGATAAACTATGATATAGGTTTTATGTAATTTTATATTGATAAAATTTATTTTTACCATAACATTTATTATACAATAAATATTGATAATTAATAGAAGTTTGTATTGAATAAGGGAAAAGAAAAATTACTCATAATTAATATATTTCAACTACAAAAGACAAATACTACATTGAAAAAATGTTAGCAACTATACAACCTTAATGAAATTTGTTTTATTATAATTTATTGCTGTTTAACTAATGAAATTTGTTATATTATAATTTATTGCTATTTAATAGATAAAAATTATTTTTACCATAACATTTATTATACAAATAAATATTGATAACTAATGCAAGTTTTTATTATAGAGGGGAAAAAGAAAAATTACTCATAATTATTACTCCATATATTTCTACTAAAAAACATAAATACTTCATTAAAAAATGTTAGCAACTATATAACCTTAATGAAACTTGTTATATTATAACTATTTGCAATTTTATTGCAATTATAATTTATTACAATTGTATTGTAATTTATTGAATTGGTATGGATTATATATCAAAAGATTTATAAGTTGCCTGAGGTTACTTCATGCCGCATTTCATGTTTAATTGAGTCATTTTCCAGGCTGCTCAGAGTTGGTATTGGTATCGCCATATGTTTGTTAGGGTGAGTGAGTGGATACGGTTCTGCCTATAACATGTCTATATTTTGTGAAGTTTTTTGATGAGTTTCTGTTGGTGAGCAGGAAAGTTTTTCTGGTGAGTTAGAAAGTGAGAGAGGTGGTTGTTTTTAGATTTTTGTTTGGGGTGAGGTTTTTCATTTTTTGTAATGAAAAACGTAGTTTTGGCGTGTCGCATGGAAACGAGGTTTCGTGGTGAAACCTTTGTTTCAAGGTAAGGATGAGTTTTTTGGTGACGAAAAAGTGTGTTTTGGGTTATCTGACGCCAAGAAGCATAAAAAATTATCATTTTGCTTGGTTTTCTTGCGACGGACAATTCGAAATGATAGTTTCGTTTATCGGAAAGTCCAAAACGGTGGGTGTTTTTTGGTTTTCTGGAGGAATTACTCTTTCCGGTTAACCAGAAAAAGGAAAGACATTGCGGCTGTTAGTATCATATAGCACGGATGGCACCATGTTCACGTAAGGTACGTATAAAATCTAAAGATAACGTCATTTACGTGAATTGGACTAGATGCATAGTATACTTTGCCCTTAGGGACTAGTATCGTTTAAGTGGCAAAGTTAGGGCCTATATATACCCCTCATGACTCTCCATGAGGGGTGAGGTGAATCATTAGGTTATTTGTTGTGTGTTTATCTTAATAAAATCTTGTGTTTTCTCCTCCCTCTCTCTAACTTTCTCTCACTAAAAAGGATGAAGATATTCATCTTCTTCCACCAACCCCGACCTCCAAACCACATAAATCTAATAGTAATCGGTCCTGACAATTGGTATAACGAGCCAAGGTTGTTGTTTTATTGATTTATGTTGGTTTGAATCATGTTTTTAACTGTTTTTTATGCTTATATTGTGGTCGGAAAATTTTTTTTCCGATTTGTGGGTAAAGCAGTTTATTCATGTCTGGTATCCTTGGTATCACAAAAAGTCCCAAACTTTGTTTAAATCTGTCTTGGTCTTTTAATGGTCCAAACATGTTACTTTTATCTTTTTGTGTACCCATATATCTGTGAAACAAAGTGGTCAACACCTTGATTTTCTTGGTCAAAACAACAAAGCGGTTTTATGTGTTTACGGGTAGCGATGAAGTCGAACGGATTTTTCACCGGAAAACTCGTCGGAAAAAATGGTCAAAGGTCAAAACCCTAAACTTACGCATAAGGAATATCTACGTGAAAGTTACGCGTGAAATGTGAAGTTACGCGTAAGGAATGGGTTACTGGCGTGTGCGTTTACGCAAGCGCTTTACGCCTAAGCAAGGTTACGCGTAGGCTACGATAAGCATGTTACAGAAGCCTCACGATAAGCAAGATGCTACGCGTAAGAAAGTAATGAGCGAGAAAAAAAAGTTACGCGTAAAAATGACCTCGACCACAATATATCTTATACCAACAATCCATCATCACCCATGGCTTGAAATTGCAAGGCAATCGGAAAAAAAAAAAAAAAAAAAAAGAGAGAAGAAGCAAGCGATTCGACTCCATCAACATAAACTAATCCTAATCTAGACTCACCAATGGACCTCACCATCTCTCCCAAACACTCGATCAAAATACAAATGATTAAACATGAACTCAAGATCTCGATCGATTCGCTTTCAATCTTTTCAAGATTTTTCTGGACGAATCATCCTCATCACAGATCCAATATGAAGCTTTGCTTCTTATTTATTATCCGAAATTAAAAGAACGTGTTATAACAATTGTGTCAAACACGTTTATTCTCATTCGTTCAAAGAACAACCAAAAATCAAAATACATCAACACCTCAACACTTACCCGTGACCAATGATACGGTTCTAAGACTGATGTGGGGTTTATTCGGATTTAATTGGTTATATTTGATGGGAGATTATTCTTTTGATGAAACTGAGATTAGATGGGGTGAGAGGAGAGTGACTTGGGAGGCGTATTATTGTCTGCGTTGGATTTTAGGTTTAGGTCAAAAGTGAAATATCATTCCTTTATAACCGGTAATATGAGTTGGAACGTGGGCTTCACAATTATTTTTTTGGGCTGATGCATTGATATTACTTGTGTGGGCTTTGTGTTCATATCGTCTGGTGGGCTGATGGTTGGGATAAAATCACGTGGACTGAACCTACGAATCATATTCTCAAAAGCTATTGTCCAACATTTCTTGGATATATTATTTTGGTATATAAAGTTGGTATTTTGGTATGGTATAATTTTCACGGAGGATACAAATTCACGGCTTGAACGAAGATGTGAAAAAATGACTACGGAGTTTTTGCACGGTATTATTGATGCGAAATTGAAGTAATATTTCACGGGTGGACTTCTTTATCGTTGAGACGTTGGTTGGTTGGATGCATGTCTCAAGATAACTTGTTGGAGCACATTCGAAATTTGAAAATCGGTTATAACGGTAAGGAGTTACGTTGTAGTGCTCACGATGTGTAACCATCACTTTAAGGAGTTACGTTGTTGTGCTCGATGTCACACGAAGTTGTGGATTGTTCAAAATTTAGAACAAGCGATGAAGTCACAAGTTGGGATGCTTACTTCCTTTCAAGTTAGTCGCACTGGCTATCTCCATATGTGGTCATTACTATCACCGGTGAATTCAAAGGAGGTTCGTTTAAAGGTTGGTTTGAGAGAAGTATATTGAGAGTATTTTATGACATATTCTCACGAAATTATGATCAAGCTATGATGTTTGAAAATTGCATCAAGAAGGTAATACGGTATGTACGCAACATTGTGATGATTCGATAGCTCGCAACCATCGTGAGGAGAAGTTGGTATTTCATCTTCCGTGATTGGATTACTAAGGGATTTTGCTTAAGGCGAAGAAGGAGAAGTAGTGTGGTGTACATCGGGTTTTTACCAACTTGGATGCAATACTAAGTGAGTTATGTTATGATGTTCCCGAACGACAACCATTGTGCTTCAAGAGTTTACTTTCTCCATTGCGTGTCGAAGATTAAAGACGTGTTGGAAGAATGTTGTCGGTTCGGAGGAGCGAGAAAAGAAAAAGGCTCACTAGTTAGGAGGAGTAATAACTAACTAGACCGTTCATATTGAAGTTCGAGCTACAAGAAGATCATTTGCCGAGGTCATCGGAAGGAGAACTTCAAGTTTGCCTCAAGTATCTAGACTACAGAGACTCTGACTTCAAGAAAGTCAACATTGTTCATTACTATTGTAATTTACTTTGTTTTGTATTTATAGGTCTCATTGTAACCATTCACGTGTGACGCTATCTTGGAGGAGATTGTTAGCCTCGCTTTTCTAAAGATAACGTCATTACGTGAATTGGACTAGATGTATAGTATACTTTGCCCTAGGGACTAGTATCGTTTAAGTGGCAAAGTTAGGGTTATATATACCCCTCATGACTCTCCATGAGGGTGAGGTGAATCATTAGGTTATTTGTTGTGTGTTTATCTTAATAAAATCTTGTGTTTTCTCCTCCCTCTCTCTAACTTTCTCTCACTAAAAAGGATGAAGATATTCATCTTCTTCCACCAACCCCGACCTCCAAACCACATAAATCTAATAGTAATCGGTCCTGACAGGTACGTATATGGGGTTTGGGGCTGGTCGATCATTTGGTTTCCCACGTTCGGTAAGGACCCTAGAATGTGACCGGAGTCATGAGTTGGGGTAACAATCACGAGTTGACTCATTTTAGGGGGTATATGTATTATTTGTGAGAGAATAATAACTTTCTAGTGTAGTTTTGCCAAGGCTGGCTTAACATGACTAACTTGGGAAATTTAGGGGAAATGTCTAAGTATTTATATGAGGGCCTTTAGGGTTGTGAGAACCCATAAAGGCAATCCGATGGTCCCATATGATCCACGTGGTGATCATCGGGTTAAGGAATGAAAGAGGCACTTGTTGCTTGTTCTAACGGGCTTGGCGGGATCGGCAGATGCGCCGTTTTCCTAGACACATTCGTCAGGCATGTTTTTTCTTGGTGTTATTAGTGTGCAATAATTGCGCGTCAAATCATACACTTTGATTTGAAGTTTGTATGAGGTGATTAGTTCATCATTACAAGTTCATGATCATTATGGTTCGTGACTATTATTCGTGGTTCATGTGAAGATAATGATCAAGATCTACAATTGTTCGTGTTTGATGGTTTGCATCAAGTATGTAATTTACAGTTTTATACATGATCAATTAAATCTTTGGTGTATATGGATCTTAGGGGAAAAAGCTTTACGTAGACAAGTTATTTTATTAAGTCTTCTATTGTGCACTTTGATATGATTAATTGCATGCTTAATTGTTAAATAAATTTTAATTCTATCTATTACATTGCATTTTCTATCAGTGGTATCAGAGCTCCTTATACACCGTGTTAGTGCAAATATTACGATATTTAATCTATACAGTCTCGTTTGTTTTGTTGATGACAAACATGTAACTTGTAATACATAACGTAAAATGTATAAGTTACTCGTAATCTTATTTTGTCTCAACATACTTTCAACATCTCTCTATGTCTCAAATCCTTGTATACTACAACACAGGTTCGTACATGATTGTTATGCTGCGTTATAATCAGACTTCTAATAAACCATTAAACATGTTTAGTTAAATAGTTTGTATAAAGCCAAAACCATTTTTATAAAATATATATAAGTAACATTTGTTACTTACACTTTTATAAAATATATGGCCTTAAAACTAGTTAAGTAAATGGTTGAAAAAATAGGATGGATTATCCATAACCCATGACCCATTACCCATGATCTATAACCCATAACCCATTGTCTAGGTTCATTGTATCTAGTTGGGTACCCATGACCCAAAGTCCATGACCCATAACCCATAACCCAAGACCCATGTGCATTAATTACATCATGCATTAAATGTGCATTAATGTGCATTACATCATGCATGACATCACAATGGGCAAAATCCATGACCCATGACCCAAAGTCCATAACCCATGACCCAAGATGTCTTTGACATCATGCATGACATCACAATGGGTAAAATCCATGACCCAAAGTCCATGGCCCATGACCCAAAGACCATAACCCATGACCCAGTCTTTGACATCATGCATGACATCACATAGCTTCTTTACCTATAAATAGCAAACCATTTCTTCTTTGTTTCTTGCACCTTTTCACACTTTCTCTCCACCATTTCTAACACATTTAGATTAGTAGTAAAACATGTAGAACACCTTCTTCTCATATGATCATAATGCTTCTAACTTTTCATTTGTTGTAAGCATGCTCTAAAGTGATCCTCCAATCAAGCCTAGAGATCTTGCATCCTTACCTACCGAAGTGATTCTCCATCACAAGCATACAAGCACATGAAGATCTTCTATAACAAGCTTGGGAAACTTGTCATCTTCATTCATGGAAGAATAATCATATCATGCTTTATGTTCTTGATGTTCGGTTTAGGATTTCATCTCCATTAGCCACACTGTCTTGGATCTTGTCTTGTATCATCTTCTTGTATCTCTAACTAGATTAGATGGTTTATGTGTTTATGCCATAAAACACAAGGTTTCTTATGTTGGGCTACAAAACATAAAGGGTTTCATAGATGTGTTTTGTAGACTGGTGTAGTAGGGGGTGCTCCCTCATGATGTGTCGTGTTGGTCGGGTAATGGTTCCTCCTTTGTAATGGAACCCGATATCTAGCCTTGTACCGGATAAAGTGTAGGCGACGTTGGGATAGGTTTGGTTCTACCTTGTGGAAGAACCCGGTATCTAGCCTTGTAACAGATAAAGTGTAGGCAACGTAGTGATAAGGTTTGGTTCCACCTGTGTGAAGGACTCGGTATTTAGCTTTGTATGGATAAAGTGTAAGCAACGTTGTGTAAGGTTTTCTCCATCGAGAATAGAGTTTGTTGATCTAGTGAAGTAATTCTCGAGTTGGATACTCGGGGAGTGGAGTAGGGCGAAGAGGAGCTTCGTGACCGAACCACTATAAATCCCCGTGTCGGTTTGTGTATCCTTTTTACTTATCGCTTTACTTTTATTCTTGCTGTACATTGTTGATTGTCTATGTGATTGATGTTTATAATTGTGCTGTATACTTGGTCCTTCAAGTATTCATATTACACATTATGACATGCTTGATCAAGGAAAATAAACCGGACTAATAATGGTGAAACTTGATTTATAATAAACCATTAATCTTGCGAAATCTTATGTGATATTAAGGGGTTGCCCTTAGATGCCGTAATGCGTTAAATGCATCCTCGCGTCGAGATTAGCAAACGCAATGGTTTATACTATATTTGATACAACAGTTTTGAGTTTGTAATAGAAATGTATTTTCACCCCCATCTACCGTTTCTACACACTGTTTAATTGTCATGTGTAGAACATATCTGTGTCCTTTAGTGTTTTTTTTTTAATTTGGGGGGGAAACCGTAATAAGGGTTTTTGGGGTCGTATGACCATGATGGCCAAAATCCACATTGCTTAAAGATCTAGATATGGCAAGAAGGACAGTTTTGTATTTATTGTTATTTTGCATGTGTTTGCTAGATCAGTTATTTTTAATTGATTTATGTGATAAACTACAATTTGGTTTTACAGGCTAAAAATTAGATCTGCAATTGTTGATGCATGATGATGATAAAAGACGAGCTAGTAATTTACATATTGTATGGGTTAATTGATTTGCATGATCAAAGTTGTTAATTTTTACGTGATTGATTTTTAAACATTTAATAATTAAATCGTAAATCAATAAAATAAGGTATTTAATAAGTTGTATTAAAAGTTTCATGATCGATGGTTGCAACACCTAGTTTTACAACTACCCGATAATTGTACCTTATCGTTGCGGTGTAGTATGGTAAGGTCAAGGGGTTGATCGTTCTCTAGAGGAATAGTGAGGTAGGCTCAAGTGTATGATGAATGGGTCTAAAGGTTGATGGAAAAGTCTTTTGGTCTTTTTATATTTATTAGAAAGCAAGTAAAATTCGGGGTTTTGAAGGGGGGGGGGGTGGTGTTTAAACTAATGTTAACCTAAATACATAAAATTAAATTACAATAAAAGTAAAGTGGTGGGAACTCTTATGCGAGAAAAGTGTATTTACCCAAGATACATTAATCCTTAGTCGTTTCTTACTAAATCTTTTGACTTGCCACATCATTGTTTTATATTAACGTTTCCCACAAATTTTGGAAATAAGAAACTTCTAAAAAAACAACTTGTTGAATATAAATATCATGGATGTGCCTTGGAAACAATGCCTTAATTGAAATTACTTTTGGGGATAAATTTTTGATTTGGTTATTTAAACAAAAATGCGAATTATTATGCCTAAAAACGGGCCCTTATCAATGGAAAGTTCCAAGGAAATTAATTTCTATTTAGGGGTTTTACTTGTTTAAAATGTTGATCATGTAAAATAAATTTATTTATAAACTTTTCAATAACAGTTGGGAATCAATCCTCGGAATTTTGGTGATGTTATTAAATAAAGAAATATACATCAACACATTTTAATCGACAAATTCCTGATCCTAAATTTATTAAGAGAACCTCAAAATTGGGAAATTTTGGGAAATAAAGAAAGTTAAAAAGGGAGGAAGTAAATTTAAAGAATTTCTTAAAACAAAAATGTCCTTAATTCAGGCTTTAATTAATTAACCCTCCTTAACCTTTTTTCCCTATTTAGGGAAGGTTGTGGGGATGTTTTAAAAACACTAAAATTACATAGTTTATAGTTATGGATTTCTTGGAATAACAAAACAAACTGTTTTATTTAATAGATTTCTTAATCAACCTAAAGTTGTGAAATTTCCATTAAATTTTTATTATTTTTTAAGTTTTATTAAAATAAAATGGGTTATTCTTTGGGTAATTGTTGATTTTATTATTATTAAATAAGGTAAGTCATTTGAAATAGGGACCAACATGTTTTTCCCATTTCTCCAAAATTATGGCCCCATATTAAAATATGTAAATAACTTA
Source organism: Chrysanthemum lavandulifolium (assembly GCA_022545495.1). NCBI lineage: Eukaryota > Viridiplantae > Streptophyta > Magnoliopsida > Asterales > Asteraceae > Chrysanthemum > Chrysanthemum lavandulifolium. The sequence goes on along the minus strand of CM040239.1, from coordinate 306,165,768 downwards.
AAAATTAAATTAACTGGGTTTAACATAATTTTCACTGGTGGGGATTTTAAAATTTATGAGGTTCAAAAAGCCTTTAGTAAACAAATTCCTATTAATTATCTTTTGGCAAACTTAAAGGAGGCGAAAAGGATAGGAAAATTTACAGGGGCGGGGTAACTTTGGGGTCAAAGGAATTCCTTTTTACAAGTTTTTCAAAATCTAGGCGTGAACCTTTTGAGTGGGAGTTTGGGTGCCTATTTTCTTCTTAGGAATGGAAGCGAAGAAGGTTCAAAATGGGGTATAATGATTTTTTTTATCTTTTTTAGAAGAAAAAAAAGGGGTTTTGGTATTTCTAGAATTTATTATTAATTACATTATAAGGGGTCTTGCTATTTATGTTTTTATATTAAAAGTTTTACCTGAAATTACCCTTGTTATTTTTTTGGTTTGTTTAATTATTTAGTTGTATTCCTAATCAGGGTGGCCCTTTTTTTTCCTTTTTACCTCAAACCCAAATCCTTAAACTATTTCATTCAAAAGTTTTTTAAAAAATTAACATTAAACACAAGGAGCTAGTTGTTAACCAATTAAATTAAGTGAAAAATAACAATTAATAACTGGGTTTCTAAAAGAATATCCTTTCCCGGAAAAAAAAAACCCAAAAAAAAAGCAAATGTACTTTGGATTTAAAACCTTATTCGGTAAAAATTTCCCTAAGCAATCCTCGGACCAACGTTTAAGGTTTTTATCAAAAGTTCCCTTTTAAAAGGAAAAAGAATTCTAAAAGTTTACCGGGGGGTTTTGGATGGGGCCCTTTTCCCCTTTAGGGTTTTTTCCCTTGGAAATATCAGGGAAGGGGGGTTGTTCTGTCTTAATGGGATTTCTTTTCTAAGGGGGCTGCAATGAAAAGTGGTCGTTTTTAAAGTGTCCGTCTTATCAAAAAATTAGGAGTCGTGGTGCATTTTTAAGGTTTATTAGGGGGGGGGTTTTGATTGGGGCTGAGTTAACCTTGGTAGCTTTGATCTTGACTTTCCATTTCTTCATTATTCCTTTTTCCCAAATTCTTCATTAAATTTTGCTTTAAGAAAAAAAAAAGAAAAACTAACATATAAAATGGTATTAAGGGAAATACCCCTAACCGGGTTTAAACCGCAATCCATAAAATAACAAAAAGGGTAAACTTAATACCAATAACCATGTAAATAAAAGCCCAACTTTAAATCCATACCTTAATTTTTAAATCTTTCTTTGGGAAACCCTTCTTAATATAACTGCGTTTGAATTTTCCCCCACTAAGTTCGGACAAATCATATGGCGTTCTAATTTGGGGTGACTTTGGTGGACTTTTGAAGTTTTGTTCTATCAGTCATAAAACCAATGCACTTAAAGCCATTTTTTTGGCAAAATTCCAACAAGATCTTTTCATTTACAATTTTTAAGGGCAAAGCCCGCCGATTGCTGGTTTTTTACCCTTTAACTTAATTGAACTTTGCCCCAATTTCTAAAATCGCCAAAAAAAAATTGTTTCCTTCTTAAAGGACAATTGGGGGAAATTTTTCTTTTTTTCAAGGGCTTAAATTCCCTTTTTTTTTTGGGTATTCCCCAATTCCAAGGGGAATTTGAACCTTTCCTTTATAATAAAATAACACATGTTTTCCTTTTCCTTTTTCTTTTAACTTAAATTTTTTCCTTCCCCTTAATCACCAAACTTAACATTTACTAAATATACAAACAAGGTCGGATTATTTTGGTTTTTTTTTGGTAAAATTTGGTTTTCCTTTAAACAAAGTTTTAATTTTAATTTTTATTTTAAACAATTTTTCTAAAGCTTTTATTTTTTTTGGTAAAATTCTTCCCAAGGGGTTCAAATTTAAAACCCTTTAACTTTATTTTTTGACCACCAAATAAACTTGTTCTTGTTTCTTCAAGGGGTGAAATGAAGTTCTTTGGGTAACGGGTTTTTTTAGCTAATTCGGGAAAAAGGCGTGGAAAATACATAAACCCTTTTTTTAAAAAGGGCCTTTATTGTATTCCTGGTAAGTTTTGGGTACCCAAAACTGGTAATCGGTCTCTTTAAAACTTTTCGCTGGTAAAAAAGATTTTTCCACTTTCGATGGTTTTCAAATTTTCTACTTTTTAATGGTTTCTGGAAAAAGAAATGTTAGATGGGGATTTGCCAAACCTAACAACCCTTTCCCCGGTTTTTTCATTAGTAAAACAAATTAAAACAACTTTTCCCTTTCCCCAAAACCAATCCAATTTTCAAGCGTTCAAATTTGAAAAATTCTTGATGGTTTTTTTTTTTCAGGATTTTAAAACTTGGTGTTAAATTCTGTGTCAATTTTTCAACCTTAAATTAATTTTAAAAAAAAACGGTTTCTTTCGATATGTTTTTAATCGAAAATAAATCAAACCATTTCGCAAAGGACCCCAGGTTTAAACTTAAGTTTCTTGATTCGACTTAGCGAATAAACAAAAGAAGGTAAAGGTGCGGTTGAGTTTGTGCTTGTGAGAATCATTTAGAAAGTTAGGTATATTGATTGATGATGAGATTTAGATGAGAGAAGTAATTTTATCGGATCGGGTTTGGTGAGAGGAGAATATACGTGGTGGGTTTATTTTGTTTTGGCAGGGTTGAGATAAAAATACAATTGATGTATTATAACGGGTTTGGTGATTGGATCCGGGCTTGCTCTTGGGTGGATCGAGCATACTAATTTTGGATTGGTGTGGTTTTGCAAGACTAAATCCTAAAGGTCAAATGTTGGGTTATTATAGATCCAATATTCAAAAATTTATCCAATGTATTTTTTAATACATTGTGTAAAATATTTAGTATTATGTTCGGCAAATATGAATAGTATTTTTGGTATGACAAATTTTCACGAGGATACATTTTGACAAGATCGGGAAAAACCATTATCATAGTTCACATAACCAATGTAACGAAGGCTAGTTTTGAGATTAACCGCAGATGTGACTACGGCGTGAATTCACTATTATGTATTTGAGGTTGAAGTGGGATATCACGGATACGTGTACTTAGTATCTGAAGATATCGGGGTTGGTTGGATGCATGATTCTTTGAGATCCTTGTTCGAGCTTTAAGCTGTTTGAATGACAAAGACTTGAGTTATCTAGTTGAACTGATGTAAGGAGTTACGTTGTTGTGCTCATGACTTATAACTATCACTTTTAAGGAGTTACGTTGTTGTGCTCAAGTGTCGCACTAAGGTGTGGATAATTTGAGAAACTTTAAGTTTACCTTTTGGATGGAGTTAAGAAAAAGGGTTCTTAATCGATAATAGTGCAAGTTTAAGTCACAAGTTCGGGTTATACTACTTGATCTCAAGTTCGTCATATCGGGTTTTCTCCATGATGAGTCACTACAAAAAGCCATTAGAATGATAATGAATTCGGTAAAGAGTTAGGCGAGAAGAGTATACGGTAGAAGTTTTATCGGTTGATTCTCACGAGATATTTATGGTACTTCACACTTGTTCCATAACATTAGGAAGTCGTTTCATTTCGTCTTCGTGGTTTGTTTGGTGTGAAGCATCTACATGGGTGAGAAGATCTTGTTGATTTCTTGCATGTTACCCTGAGCGGATTTTCCGCAACAAGTCGAGTTACCTTGTGTGGTTTCTTGCTCATCTACAAATTCCATTGCGTCTTGAAACATTTCAAAGTTAGAAGAAATGTTTACTACATCAAAGTTTCGAATACGCTAAAGGCGGTTGTCGGTTTGGGGGCGATTGAAACTTCGTAAAAAGTGTCGGAGAAGTTGCTAAAGACATGCGGCATGAATTGGGGAAGTTAATCCAATTTATGCATATTACATCATTGCCTACAAGTGAAGAAAAGCGGTTCTCAAGTCAAGGTACAAGAAGAAGACAAAGTCGTAAACTTTCATCATCCTCGCACTTGAATAGCTTATGAAGACCTTTCTTTATTTGTTTTTAATATTTGTAGGAAATGGTGTAAGTAATCCCTTATGTCGTCCCATTGGGGGAAGATTTTTGGAATCGCTCCTAACTCGTAAATGGAACGACATTGACGGGATTACATTTTCTATCTTTGTTACCTTAAACACATGGGCTTGTTATGTCAATTACCCATTGTTGTATGTGTTTGGGTATATAAACCCCTCCATACTTTCATGGAGTGGTGAAATTTCTTAGTGTAACCTTTCCTTTCATAAAAAAATAACACATAGTTCTCTCCCTTCTCTCTTGTTTCTCTCTCTAACTTGAAGATGGCTTTCTTCCATCTTCCAAGACCTCCTGAATCACCAAATCTTCCATACATTCTATGCTAACATAGGTATCAAGAGCAAGGTCGGTTTTTCTTAGTTATGGTTGATTTTGTGATGTTTTCGTGTCAAACATCTTGTGTTAAAATCTGTACTTTCAAACAAAGTTTTCAACTTTTCACATATTTTTGTGTTTAAACAGATTTTTTTACAAGCTTGTGTATCCTTTTGTTTTGGTAAAAAATGTCATGGTCCCAACAGTGGTCAAGCGGGTCAAAACTGTGATAATCTTGTATAGCGTTTTTTTGTACCATTCACGTGAAATAAACCTGTGAAAATCTTGTGGTCAATCGGTGGTCAAGCGGGTGAAAATAGAAGTTCTTTGATGGTATTTACGGGTTTCTCACGCTTGAGCGAATATGGTCGGAAAAAGTCAACGGTCAAAACCCTATTTTTACGCATAAGGGCCGTCTTGATGATATTTATGCATAGCGTGAAGTTATGCGTAAAACGATTCGCATAAGGTTAAAACTTACGCATAAGCTCTTGGCTTCGCCTAAGATACCCTACGCGTGGCTGCGTTTACGCTTAAGACATCTTGCTTACGCATAAGGATAAAGAAAGAGTTCTGGTAACCACATTTACGCATAAGGTTTTCTTGAAATGTTTACGCGTAAGACTTTTTGAATGGTTTAAGCGTAAGACAGAAATAGAAAGTTAGATGAAGAAGACCTTTCGACCAATACCAAATACCACAACCTCTCGACCTCAGTTATTTAACTTCATCAGTCCGAATCCAAATCTAAATTGAAAAACTAACTTCATCTCCCTATCTCCAACAACATCAAACTAACCTCCATATTAATCTAACTGATTCGAAATTAATGAAAAATTACTTGACCTCAGTTTTTTTTGTTCACCGCGGATCTTTAAAAGAGCTTGAGTGTTGAACATATAACATCGTTGATCAATTTTATGAAGCAACACTTCAATATTAATATTCGAAAACAAAAGAATCGAGTTATAACAATTTCTTTATACTCGTTTTCTTCAGATCGTTTAACAATAAACTCAAGACAACATATGTCGTTCCTACCTGAGACCCCATAGGATCTTGAAGTCATCTTAATGATTTCTTGATTCGACTTAGCGAGATAAACAAAAGAAGGTAAAGGTGCGGTTGAGTTTGTGCTTGTGAGAATCATTTAGAAAGGATTCGTATATTGATTGATGATGAGATTTAGATGAGAGGAGTAATCTTATCAGATCAGAGTTTGGTGAGAGGAGAATATCTGTGGTAGGCGGTTTTATTTTGTTTTAGGCTTAGGGTTGAGATAAAAATACAATTGATGTGTTATAACCGGTTGTATTGGTGATTGGATCCAGGCTTGCTACTGGGTATTGGATCGAGCATACTAATTTTTGGATTGGGCCCGTGTGGTTTTTATATATCGGGCTAAATCCTAAAGGTCAAATGTTGGGTTATTATTAATAGATCCGAATATTCAAAAAAAAATTTATCCAATGTATTTTTTAATACATTGTGTAAAATATTTGGTATTATGTTCGGCAAAATGAATGGTATTTTCGGTATGACAAATTTTCACGAGGATACATTTTTGACAAGATCGGGAAAAACCATTATAATAGTTCACCTTAACCAAGTAACGAATGCTAGTTTTGAGCATTTAACGCAAGATGTGACTACGGTGAATTCACTATTATGTATTTGAGGTTGAAGTGGGATATCACGGATACGTGTACTTAGTATCTGAAGATATCGGGGTTGGTTGGATGCATGATTCTTGAGATCCTTGTTAGAGCTTTAACCGTTTCGAATGACAAAGACTTGAGTTATCTAGTTGAACGATGTAAGGAGTTACGTTGTTGTGCTCACGACTTATAACTATCACTTTTAAGGAGTTACGTTGTTGTGCTCAAGTGTCACACTAAGGTGTGGATAATTTGAGAAACTTTAAGTTTACCTTTTTGGATGGAGTTAAGAAAAAGGGTTCTTCGTCGACAATAGTGCAAGTTTAAGTCACAAGTTGGGTTATACTACTTGGTCTCAAGTTCGTCATATCGGGTTTCTCCATCGGTAGTCACTACAAAAAGTCGAGAATGATAATGGGGTCGGTAAAGAGTTAGGCGAGAAGAGTATACACAAGTAGAAGTTTTATCGTGATTGATTCTCACGAGATATTTATGGTACTTCACACTTGTTCGATTAATTGAACATACATGGTTCGTTGTCTCGATTCATCATCAACATCGTGGTGTATGATTCGATTCATTGAAAACATCGGGGAAGAGAGTATAGGTGGTGTTTGCTTTCTTTGATGTTTTGGATTTTTGAAAACCCGTTTCCTTCATGAATTTCTTCAATCGGGGAAGAAATGAGACAATATGGTTCAAATTTCTTAATTTGGTGTTATCGTCTTACTTTCACGAGTTATCATGTGTGAAGTTACCTAAATATGATCTTGTGATGCCTCACACGGTCATTTTATCGAAATGCGCATATTCACAAGTGATTATTATTCGATATACCGCAACATTGGGGAAGTCGTTTCATTTAAGTCTTTCGTGGTTTGTTTGGTGTAAAGCATCTACATACGTGAGAAGATCTTGTTGATTTCTTGCATGTTACCCCGAACGGATTTTCCATAACAAGTCAGTTACCTTGTGTGGTTTCTGCTCATCTACAAATTCCGCTGCGTCTTGAAAAATTTCAAAAGTTAGAAGAAATGTTTACTACATCAAAGTTTCGAATCGCTAAAGGCGGTTGTCGGTTTGGGGAAGGCGATTGAAACTTCGCCAAAAAAAAGTGTACGTAGAAGTCGCTAAAGACATGCAACATGAATTGGGGAAGTTAATCCAAATTATGCATATTACATCATTTGCCTACAAGTGAAGAAAAGCGGTTCTCAAGTCAAGGTACAAGAAGAAGACAAAGGCGTAAACTTTCATCATCCTCGACACTTGAAGAGCTTATGAAGACCTTTCTTTATTTGTTTTTAATATTTGTAGGAAATGGTGTAAGTAATCCTTATGTCGTCCCATTGGGGAAGATTGTTGGAATCGCTCTAACTCGTAAATGGAGCGACATTGGCGGGATTACATTTTCTATCTTTGTTACCTTAAACACATGGGCTTGTTATGTCAATTACCCATTATTGTATGTGTTTGGGTATATAAACCCTCATACTTCCATGGAGGGTGAGATTCTTAGTGTAACCTTTCCTTTCATAATAAAATAACACATAGTTCTCTCCTTCTCTCTTGTTTCTCTCTCTAACTTGAAGATGGCTTTCTTCCATCTTCCAGACCTCCGAATCACCAAATCTTCCATACATTCTATCCTAACAAAAGAAAACAATAAAAGCAGTACTCCCTTGGTTTCTCGGAATGAGCGAAGAAGCGAATCTGGCTACATCTTCCTCCAAGAGGCATAAGCATAAGAGTTCTTGAGCGCTTCTTATCCAATATAACCTGTAACTCTAAGAAAAAGACAAGTATAACCCGCGTAAAATCGATGGGAGATAATATACAACATATTGAATCATTAAATAAAACAAATTAAGATAGAATACTTAAGGTTTATGAAATACTAATTTATACAAGAAATCTGGACATATAAACATTCCAGGAATTTTTCAAAACTAAGTTTAGACATTTAACAAATATCTGAAAAAACTGTGCTACGGTAGCTAACACCGTCAAGCAGACTTGACAGATTTGTTTTGTTTTGTTTTCTAGAATTTTTTTCTTGAAAAACTTGTTTTCTAAGGTCCATTTTCTTGCAAAAAATTATAAAACACTTACACAAGTATTTGACACAAATAAACAAAACAAAAACAAAGTATGTGTTAATTATCAATTACAAGTTATTACATGTTTGAATTTTATTCTTAAAAGCGAATAAATATTTTCCTACACTTATTTTATGCAAAATATCTTTATATGTTATTAAGACGAAGTTTAAAAATGCCACTTATTTTTTAGTGGTATGTATCATACTTTTGAATATAATCTTTTTGGTGTGTTGTTGTTGGGATCTTACACCCACGACAATGGATAACACAACTGTTAATACAAATAAGCCGTAAAAACGTTTCTTTATATTTTATGATCTTCTAATATTTTGTCGATAACAAACGTAAAATCATTTTAACGAAACAAATAGAATACGTAAATAGTTTGAGTCAATAGTTTCCTAACACACTTACGTTTTCACATAAAACACTAAAACAAGTATAAGTGATTTTATGATTTAGATACATATGTACAACAACTAGTGTTTACATATTGGGTTAGCATATACTTAAACTAAGTATACTAAAATGGGTAAAAACAAGTATATACTAAAATGGGTAAAAACAAGTATACACTAAATGGGTAAAAACTAGCAAATGGTATTGACCCATAACCCATGGTTTTATATATACCACTTAACCAAGTTCATTGTATCCTTGAGATACATTGTATCTAGAAAGAAAACCATGGATCAACCCATAACCCATGACCCATGCCCATAACCAAAAATGCCCATGGGCAAAGAGGGCGTCCACGGATCCCTACCTTTGTGCTAGCGGATCCCTTGTGGGAGGGATCCGCGGGATCGAGGGAACGATGAAAATTTTCTATATATAGAGAGCCATTTCTTCCTTTCTACTCACCACTTTACACACATACTTCCCCAAGTATTATAACCCTCTAACCTCAGATCCAAGTGATCTATATAGTTTGTCTTTTGTTTTTGTGTGATTCTCTAGGTTCCTATTAAAGGCGAGATCACCACTTCTTGAAGACGAGCAAGCTCAAGTCCATGAGTTTCCATGCTTCGTCATCATCAAGACAACTAAGGTTCTCTTGTTGATAGTTCTTTCTTCCATCGTAGATGTTGAGTTGAAGGCATTAGTGAAGGATGCCGAAAGTGTCAAGATGAAAGCATTAGTGAAAGGTGCTTATCGTCCGTGTCAAAGCATTAGTGAAGAATGCTAAAGGTGTCAAGACGAAGGCATTAGTGAAGGGTGCCAAGCGTTGTGTCAAAGGCATTAGTGAAGGATGCCTATGAATCAAATCAAGTGGCATTTGGGAAGAATGCCTAGGTCATATAATCGATGAGGTGCATCGTTATACATATAAGTATTTGTCTATTTCCAAGGATGGTGATATCCTTGATGGTGTTGTAACAAGGAGTGGATCTCCTTGACATTAGGTGTTGTGTTGTGAAGGGTAGCAGTTCCTCCATAGTAATGGAACTAGATGCTTAGCCTAGTACCTAATAAAGGGTAGGATTAGTTCTCCTTAGTGTGAAAGAACTCGGTGGTTAGCCTAGCACCGTATAAAGGGTAGGCGACGTTGTGTTAGGTGTGGTTTGCCTTGGTGTGAAGGAACTCGGTATCTAGCTTTGTACTGGGAAAAAGTTAAGCGGCGTTGTGAAGGCTTCTCCATATAAGGAGTTGGTGTAGTGTTCTGAACTCTCGAGTAGGTGACTCGGGGAGAGGAGTAGGGCAAGGAAGGTGTCCTTGTGGCGAACCACTATAAATACTTGTGTCGTGGTGATGTGCTTCTTACTCTTTATCTTTCATTACATGTTTATATATCTATCTATCAACGTCAACATAAACAACCAAATAGATTGACATAAGTCGATCTAAATATTTAAAAGGAAGTTTTAAATTGGTAAAACTATTCAACCCCTTCTAGTTTTCCACAATTGGCATCAGAGCTTCGTTACCAAGTTTCTTAAAGTATGTTGTACTTTAAAAACTTAATACGATCCGTGTATGTTTGAAAACTACAAAGAAGGATTTTTAAAAGGTCATATTTTCTTTTAAATCATTTTGTTGGACATTGATAGATCATTCTAACAATTTTTGTTTTCAAGAAATCTTCATGCTAGAATCTTTCCAAAATCTTCCTTCAAAGAATAATGAAGTCAACATTCAAGGAAGGATCTAAAAAGTAATCACAACTTTCGTACACCAAGTACAAAAGATTACTTTAAAAACTCATCAAGTATTTTTGGTATTATGCCAAACCAAGAAGCATAGAGGTATGTTTTACTTTTCATTAGATAGGTTACATGAGTTTAATTTATTTCATAGTTCTCCTTGTTTAAATAATTACTAGCATTGTTAGAAGTCTCTTTCGTCACTTTTCCGTCTTATTCATCATCAGGAATAGTATTCCTTTTGATTCGTCAAACTAACGCCGTCATCACATATGAACCCTCGATATGTGATTCATCAAAACCCGTTATCCAAAAACAATCTTCATCTAATACCTCCAAAGTATTTTTAGTAAGCTAGCTTATAAAGCCTACTACAAAACAATGCCAAACAACCCTTTTTACGTCACGTGGCGGATCCTCTAGTTGTACTAGCGGATCCCAAATACAAGGGATCCAAGGGAACCGTGGAGCAGAACTCGGATATCGCTTTCAAAAATCACCACGATTTTTTCCTCTACTCACATAACACAAAAACGTCCAAACCACTGATTTCATCTTCATTGGATTCCATACTCTCAAGTATTCCTTCCTAGAACACCATTGTAAGTAATTACATTAACTTGTTCTAATTTTCATCATCCTCATTCTAGGGTTTATGGTTTCACAAATCTCTAATCAATTAGTTTAATTAGGGTTTTTCTAAATTAATCATAAAAAGGGGCTTTTAACATAACTAAGTTCACATTGTGTTCACAACATTGTTAATACAAATCAAAACCATAAACCCACCTCAACTAATCTTACCTAATTGAAAATTTTGTGTTTTTAGGACCAACCATGCCTAAAGCCACTCAACAAGATCATTATGACACCGTCCATTACCTTACTCATTATTATCGAAATGAGGAATTCTCAAAAACCGACCGCAAGGTCTTCAAAAAGCTCGAAAAACGTCTTATTCACGAAGGTCGTGTAATCAAGGAATGTTTCCTTGAGGATACCGACATTCGTCAAGTTTTCTCAGCAATCAATTTTGATTGTCTTCTTGACGTTGATGAACAAATTTGTCCGGTCTTCATCTTTGAGTTTTATAAAAGCATTAGGATCATTCGAAACGTCGATGATAGAATTTCAATCGCTTTCATCATCAATACACGAAACTTTACTCTTCCTCTCAACACCTTTGCTCAAATTCTCCGCATTCCATGTGAAGGAATTTGTATGTACTCTCAAGATTGGGCAATTAACACTCAAAACCTTGCACTTGATTCTAAACCAATGTACCATACTCCTCTTGATGAACCCGAAACCATCTGAGACACTATTTTCAAAATAAGAGCCGAACAATCCCGTTTCGACCGAAACAAGAAACTCATTCACCGTAATCCTTTTCAAATGGAACTTTTTGAAATCCATCCCATGTATAGAAAATGGGAAGAAATCCTTAGGGAAAACGTCATAAGCCTAGTTGGAAACAAAGATCATCCAAACGCATGTCTTGTGCAAATGATCTATTGTCTTATCCACCAAAAGCCATTTAATCTCGCCTATTACATGGTAAGGAGAATGGTTGGGGTATTCAAGCTTCCAACATGGTACTTCAATATGGTATGCTCCTAACTCGACTTTGTAAGTATGTTAGTGCATTGCAACCATCCCCTATCAACAATGATCATTTCCTTGCCGATCATGTAATGGTACCTCTTACCAAAATACCCTCTAAACGCTTCAAGGTCAATGGAAAGAAACCTAAAGCTCTCTCGGACTCCTCGGAAGGAGAAGAAGAAAATGAAGAAGAAGAAGATGTCGACCCATAGCCAACATCAAAATGGAACCTTTTGATTACTATGATCAACTTCCAACCATTCCAAAGCGAAACCGGAGTTCAAAAATTGAGGGCATGATTCAAAACCTTGCTTACAACCTCACTAAGCCGTCAAAAGGAAAAGAAAGGATTGATGAAAGAGACAATAGGAATATGCTTATTTTCTTTTATTTTATGTATGAATGATTATGCTTTTGCACTATTGGTTTGTGGTAATTTGGATATTGTTACTTTATCATGTTTTTATAAGTGGTGCTTTGTGATGACATGCTTGTTCTTATTGCTTAGCTTAATGATTTATTAGTGTGCAAAATCGCACATCAATTACGTGAAGATTACGATCTGCGGATCCGGATCCCTAGGATTAGCCTGAGCGGATCCCTCCTTGAGGGAACCGTGGGATCCGTGACATCGGATCGACAATACAACATCCCTTACATCAAGATAGCTTTCTAGATAACATCACATCTTGCTAAACACATGATATTAGAACCCAACTAAGTCCACTTCAAGGATGAGAAAGGATTAGACTCACTTATGGCTTACTTAAGATCTTAATCAAAATGCCTCTTGATTTGTCAACGCATCAAAACTCACCATATTTCCGCTTCAATACTCACAAATTGTCTCTCATCTTCCTAAACACTTAAATTTACATATTGAACATTTTTAGGAAATTGTTTCTAGTCATCTTTATCTCAAAGTGGGTCAAAAATTAGTTTTTCAATTCTTGTAATTTTTAAGGATTTTTCAAATTTCACCTCAAGCTAAAATCTGATCTCTAGGATCATTTATTATGACTTGACACCACTAAAACCCTTAGTGTTATCCTTGAACATCCATTGGTAGTCATCTAGTCCCATCTTCTTTCCATAAAAAGCAATCATTTGCTACAACACTCATTACTCTTGATCATTCAAGTGTACTCTCATCTTAGGAACTTAGGAGGTGAAACACTCAAAATAATATAGGATCTAGCTTTTAGAAACATGATTTCTAACTGTCATAGCTTTGAGGCCGGATCCTAGGATTAGCCTAGGCGGATCCCTCAAGAGAGGGAACCGTGGGATCGGGTGACGGTTTATGTCAAACATTGCTAAAACAATCATTTCAACTCATCTTCCTAACTCACACACTCCATCTCATCTTAAATGAGTTCCTAGATCGATGAAACTCGAACTTCAACCGTGTGCATGTTAATCATCACATTTCCAAGAATCTTAGTGGCTTAAGTCTTAAATGCACTTGCCAAGCTCTTCCTTTATAAGCCATATTGCTAAGAACACTTTAGTCATCAAACACAAACACAATTATCAGCAATTACAACCATCTTCCTTAGTCATTTCATCATGAGAAAGGCTCAAGTGCTAACTCATCCACTCAAGAACCACCCAAGAAACTTGCTAGGATCATACGAAGTTTCCTCAACGAATCATCTCGGTTAAGTCCACTAATGCTAGGATTTCTCCTACACCAAGGAAACCAATCAAACTAATCCCCAAGAAAATTGTTCCCACTAGGATTTCATCACCAAACTCTACCAAACCAAACATACCCTCCACAACTCAACCAACATCATTGGTGCCTAGAGCCACCTCACAATCATCTCCACATTCTCACAATGTAGAAGACTTACCTCCTTGGCCATCTCACCTTCCACCACTACCAACAAACTCACTTGAAAAAGTTGGGCAACAAAATCAAAATGTTGAATCAACACTTGATCCAATATCAAACTCTCTCTCATTCCCCCCAATAGTCCATTTTGGATTATGAGAAGACATCAAAGTCAACCACCTGACCACATGGAAGTTGATGCTTCTTTACCTCCACCCTCAAACATTGTAGAGCCATGTTAGGAATTAGAAATTCCCGGTATTAAAGAGTCGGTCACCTCAAGTATATGTAATTATTAAAGCTCGTAGTCGTAGTTATTTTAAGTTAAGTAGTATTTAGTTAAGTAACATCGTGGAGGACGGATGGGTCTTTACCATGTATGCACGATCCACGGCCCGATGTGTGGCGATTTATGTAAGACTATAAATACTCTCTACCTTCCAGGTAGAGAGTTGGAGCTCATAATAATATCTTTCACTTTCTCTCGCTAAGTTCCCTAAACCTCTAACTTTCTCTCTAGAATTCTATCTATATGCTACTTTGTGTTATGGTTTGATGTGTATGTGAAAAGTTATATCTTACAATTGGTATCAAGAGCCATGGTTAGATCATATCTTGCACATCTTTGGATTTCTAGTGGTATTTAGGTGGTTTTGAGTTTGAAAAAGTTTAGTGGTTTTGCATCATTTGGTTGATTTCTTGTGTTAAAGTTTGAATTTTGTTAGTACTTTTATGTTTAGAATTATCACAAGTGTTTAGGTTTTCATTTGGTAAGCTTGAATCATCTTGGTTGGGTTGTTTTGGATTGAAAAGTGATGTTTATATGGTTTTCATGCTAGCGACTTAGTTCACGGATAACTTTCTTCATAGCGACTTGCTTCACAAAATTGTAGCGAGTTCTGGTTTTAAACCTAGCGAGTTAGATCTAGCGAGTTAAAGTACAAGTAGTGGACTCTCCACTACAGTAGCGACAGTGGTAGCGACTTGAGTGCATAGCGAGTTGCTCTTTAGCGACTTGTATCTCTAGCGACTTGTGTGGCAATTGTTGCCAAAATTTTGCTAGCGACTTGAGGCTTAGCGAGTTACTACTTAGCGACTTGAACTTGTCTAGCGACTTGGGACTCTAGCGACTTAGTGGTGTAGCGAATTAGTTGTTAGCGACTTGGTTCAAGAATTCGTAGCGACTTGGTTGATTTTCCGACAAAACTTCAAGCGGCCATAACTTTTGAACCGTAACTCCGTTTTCGTTCTACCCATCAAAGCGACCATGAGAGCGAGGAGAATGGCACGCCGAATGGCGGTCAATCTTGAGGTCTAAATCCGCTCGAGCGAAGTTATTGAGGTTTTAAGTTTTAGACCTAAATTTCTCGGGAAAAGCGGGCATAAACCAATCCGAATCACAACCAAACAACATCTCGCTAATCCTACGAACAATCTAAAGTCCTATCACACAATCGTCCTTCATTGTATCGATCCATCGATCATCTTAACACATCATGTCTTACTCTCTTGACCCGGTGATCTCGAAGTGCTTAAATTGTATGATCTTGTGGATAATAATGATAATGGATGCTACACTGAGCGATTAAAGATGTTTGAATTAAACAATGAGGATGTGAGATCTTCATGTTACGAGTACAATGAGAATGCCACGCAAATGGAATGCGACATTGAGCCATATCGGCTACTTCATCGCACCTCATACAAGCTGTTATCCATAGATGGGGATCGAACATGTAGTGCTCTTTTCATGGGACTTACCTACATTGACAAGAAGCTTCTTTGTTGAACTTAGAACATTTAAAGCGCAACTTACTAATGAAGAGGTTCAAAAGGATGGTTCGGTCACTCTTCAAGTAATCTACAAACAATTTCAACCATTCATCGATAGGGAATATTGATGATTACAATCAACACTTGTTGGAATTTCCTTCAAAAACATCTTGGAATGGAAATTCGAGAATTCATTGAGACATTTATCCAACTCATGGATAATATGAAAAGTTCATTGAAGAATCGCACAAAAGAATGAAGGCGTGAATGAGTGTCAGTGCGATTGAAAAATTGTTGTGATAAGTTGGGTAATGTTTACGGTGAAGAATCGGGTGGTCTTGAATGCGAATGTTAGAAAACAAATAATGATGAGTCGGACAATGCTAAAATAGAATCTTCATGCTCATGTCCACAAGAGAGAGGTGCACCAGTCACAACCCGTGCAAGCTAATGCAAAGGAAGCTACATGGAAGCTTCGGATGTACCCAAGATAGAGATGCACCGGCCACAACTTTGCTGCGTTAATCTGAGAGAAACTTGCATGAAAGTTTCTGCAGTACCTAGGTATGCATCTTCTTCTCAAAATGATGATTATGGATTGCATGAGTACTTTGCATTTGTGCTGATGATTCCTTGACCCTTGAACTCAATACCTATAAGGATCAAGTTGCCATATCGAACAACGTGCTAAGTTTGAACTTACCACTCGTGAGCGGGAGATGGATATCCAAATCGTACAATTATTAGAAAAGGTAATTTTAGAAGAAGTATTAAAAAGAGTTAAACTCCTTACAAGAAAAGCTTTCCAAAGCGCTAAGCAAAACACGAACTTCAAGAAAATGTTAAAATGCTTAAGCAAGAATTCAAAGCTAAGGAATCAAAACTTTTGAATGATTTTCCAATCTAAAAACTTTGAAAAACAAGCTTGAAAATAAGTTGTGCGTACAAGGAATACCATTCAAGCGCTCACATGATCACTAAGCATCGAGTCTTAAGCGATAAGCATAGCATTCCCTCGTTGAGGAACCAAATCAGAGGTAATTAAAAGGCTAGAAATGCTCATAAGGTGCTTTATGATGGTAATGAAATCCTTAAGCCTGGCGAAACCTAGTTGCGTTGAGTGCCTTGAGGAAGATAAGAAATCGATGAAGTCACTAGGGAGAAAATGAATAAGAAGTTAGAAGATCACGAGTGTAAAAAGAATAACATAACGATCAAACCCCATAATTACACTAAAGAAAATTGGATCTCCTTGAACAAGTTTAAGCCTCGGACTCTATTAACCCCTGAACAAGTGTTACGGAAAAGGATATGGAAATGCAAAAAGCGAAAATCTTGTTGAAAAGAATCCCCTTGTAGGAAGCGCCTAAATCAGCTGTGTATCCTCCTAATACACCAATGCACTTAGTTCCTAGATCTCTTGCCACTAAAAGCAAGACCTTAATCGATGAATATGTTATCTTTCAACTATTTGTTGATTTTGAGAAAACTTATGAAAAGGATCACACCCACCGGTATAGCGAAGGGAAAGGGGTTTGAGCAAACTAAAGAATGCTATTTAAGCGAGGTCATGCCTTTCTTTAAACAACTAAAAGATCAATTTGAGAGTCTTAAAAGGGGCGCATTCGATATTAAAGAAATGGAAAAGGTATTTGATGCAATGATTGTTGAGGTTAGTGACTATGAGAGAATTAAACTATAGTGAGATTGAAAGGAAGAACTTGCATACACTTTGAATGAGAATCGATTTACAATGTATTGCTCAAGATGTGTTTTCCTTTGCTACAAATTGTTCCATTAATGCTTCTCAATTTCATGAATTATCATTGCTCGAAAGTCTCCCATGATCGTGTCATTGAGCTTGAAACAACAAATTCAAAATTGCATGAGAAAATAGAACAGGATGATCATGATAACTTGGTCAAACATTATTCTAAATTAGAAGTTGAACATCTTGCTTTGCAATTAAAACATCAACATCTCAAAGAAAATGTTAAAACCTCAAATATCAAGACATCCTCACGATGCTCCCGAGTTTGATGCGGTTTTGAAATTAGCAAGCGTGATGAACAAATTCGAGCTCATTATAACACGATCAAAAGATTGAAAGCCCAAATTTCTGGCGAAAGGTGAAAAGAAGGATGTGTTGGTTCCATATGCCTCCACCTTTAGATTCTCGAATTTCCAACTTCAAAACATAATTGATAACTTGCAAAAGGAAAATGATTGTTTTAAATTTGAAATTTCAAAGGTTAATGATCAAAACAAAGAGTTATGTGATTCATTTAAAGTTAATCATGATAAACAAATTGAAAAGATAACTTCTTTACTTAACGATATTGAGAATCAGGCGTGAGGTGAAAGGAAAGTTGCCAATCCCAAATTGCGGATACTGTTCCTAAGGTTTACGCTTGTGATAAATATGCTATCGATATGTTATATATTCCCCGCCATTAGGAATAATGAACTTGCACATAAAGCATATCTCTCGTACCTTAAGGAAAGTTTGAAGGGTCTCAGTGAGATTGTTGAAGATGAAAGATTAGAAAAACCTTTTGATAGTACTATAGCCTATGCTGCATGGATGCCAAACGATCTCGGGAACTCTTAGAGTATGTAATTGTCACAAGTCCGAAATCTAGCAATAGGCGAGATAGAATAGTTGTGCCTTGTTCTATGCCTAAAGCCAAGCATGTGACCCTTGATATGCCTTGTTCCATGTCAAAATTCAAGCAAGCAACCTTTGATGTGCCTCCTAGAACTTGGATCCAGCACTTCTAGACCGAAATGCGAGAAAGTAGTGAAGCCATGTAATGTTCCCATCGTTACTTCTCTGGATGCTAAGATTGACACTAAAGTTAGCGGGTCAAAACCTAGAAGCAATGCAAAGAAGGATAGGATTCGCAAACTAAAAGTGTTCATGATAAGGAAGTGAAAGAACACCATAGGGACAAGAAGTTTGATTTGAACAAAAGAATCGTGTTAGTTCTAGTATTAGCTCTAAGCTTCTTGAAATTAATTCGAGGCCTCATCTTTGTCTCGCAAAACATGTAAAAATGTTTATTTTACGGTAATCATGATAAATGTGATGTGAGGCGAAGCAGTTAAGCAATCTTGAAACCTCAGGGAATGTGTTTACAAATGTAGGATTTCGGTGGAAGCCCAGGTCGAATATTAACGAATGGCAAACCTTACCCCTTAGCTAGATCCACTATGCCTAGAATAGTGCTGTTAAGGTTTGGAAGCCAGCGGTAGAATAATCCCATTAAGCACAAAATGTCATTTGACTAAGTCGATGCTTACTAGTTCGACTCCTAGGGATAATGCCATTGCATCTAGGGTTTCTGGCGATTCAAAGGCTGTTTGTGCTAACCAAAAGGAACCCATCAACGCGTGGGGATCAATGTTTCCAATTCTCTGTCTTAAATCATTGTCCAAAGCGGTCGTACAAATCGTCCCTTGGTATTTGGATTCGGTGACTCTAAACATATGATGAGGCTCTTAACAATGGCGTCATTCAAATCGATTCGGGCCTCGTACTTCATCATTATGGCGTCTGCAGATAACACTTGAGCCCGTTCCTCATAGAAAAGAAAAGTGTGCGCTCTTACGTGCGCTTTATCTTGACTAAAGAAATTCTCTCATGAATGGCCATAATCATCTACATTCTTCATCAACAAGCTTCATGTTTTCCATGCTCATTCGGTCATCAAGTGGATCTCGTTCATTGGTGTATACTCTTATTCACTTGTTAAATCAAAAATGGCAACCGGATGCAATTTTTGAGGGGAAAGAGTGAATATACTACATGATGATGGATGTTTGAATAATGGTTATCGACTTAATTTTTGATGATGATGAGTGTATATTCTTTCGATGAAGAGTGAATAAGCGGGATTCATTGTTTTGATTTTGATGACTCTCCTCCAACGCCTAATGCTTCACTTGCTAAGGATAAATGGGAGTCAATGTTTGGGATTCATTGTGATTCAAAGATATGTTTGATGAGTACTTTCAACCTCAAGCGAATGTTGATCATCCGACCACGAAGCTCATGCTCGGTTTCTATTGACTCAATTGGTTCACCATCTAAGTACTTCTTGGAATTCTCAAGAAACATTATCTCGGTTATTTCACAAGGCGTTTATAATGACTATCATGATATTGTAAGTTGCACTATTGAATAATGATCCGCTCTTTGGTATTCATGTGCCAAATCTTCACGGATTGTTGTTCATGGATAATGATCCGCTCTTTGGTATTCCGTTGCCAAATCTTTACGGATTATTGTTCCTCTCATTGTGTACGCTATAAATCAACCACATGAACATTAAGGAAAATGACTACCTCATTCGCTCGAAGACATTTGTGGTGAATCTTCGGATCGGTCTCTACATGTATACCTTTAGGAAGAATGCATTAATGTAGAAATCATTTGTTCGGTTCATTCGGTGGATCGGCGTACATCCGGTTGTACATTTATTCACGTGTTGGGCATTTGACACAAGGTGATTACTTGAGTTAATCAATTATCACTTACTTGAGATTGAAGTTAAATTTCAAAGGCGTGTTCTTATTTGATAACTTGCTCGGGTCTAAAATTTTAAGTTGAAGACTTGGTTTATCTAGTTACCGGTGTCGGGATGGATGGTTGAAGATACGGTTAACTATCACTTTAAGGAGTTACGTGGTTTTACTCGATGACACACGTAAATGGCGTTGTGGATACTCATGAGAGGTGTTAAAGTCTCATCGTTGGTTAAGTATTGAGTACTTAGAGATTTTCTTGAAGCATAAATTCTCGACCTTTGTTCTTCCAACATTAGTGCAAGCTTAAGATGCAAATCTGAGAATTCTACAGGTTTCAAGTTTGGTATATCGGGTTTTCTTCATCGGTGATCACTTCAAATTGTCTGAATTGGTTGATAAAGATAGTCGAGAGAGTTTCGATGTGATTGATTCTCACGAGATATATTTGTGCTAATTGTGTTCTTCTCTATTAAAGTATATAAGTGTATTATGTTTCTTGATTACGAGGTATAAAAACTAGAATGGGGAAGGAGACATATATCTAAAAGCACATGAGTACACTTGATGAACTTAACACTTCTACAGGTGAAGTTATCCAGGAAGACAATGGTCATGACCGTAGAAACTCGATGTTTTACTCGTAGCCTTTGGTGTATTATTCCAACCATTTGGGGAAGGATATATTATTCCAACTATTTGGGGAAGGATGTATTATTCCAACTATTTGAGGAAGTGGTCTCTGGAGACCTTTGGTATATGTTACTTGATTCGGTTGGAAGAAATGTGAGAAGAATATTTGGGCGTGGGATGATCACGCCTATCAACATCTTATATCGACTTATGATAAAGTGCTTCGGTTATTGACTCATGTACACAAGGTAACGATGATTTCGATGATAACGCAACCATCAAAGGAGAGATATGTGTACATCAAGGATGCATGACATGTTCACTTGATCGAGCTAATTCGATTATTTGAGTTGACATCCACGAGATGATTAGCGACTCAACATGTTACATGGATGTCATCGTCTCTACTCTTGTTGGGTACATGTGTACATTATGTCTTGATTGGTTATATGTCGAGATAAGCTGGAATGCACTTGGTAAAATGGAGATGTTGATATATTGTTCCCCTAAATAGACAACTAGTCAATCTCGAAGAGTAAGGTGTACATCGGGGATGCTAGCGAGTTCATGTGATCGGTCGTGTCAGTTAATCCGGTTTGATAACCGAGGCGATCAATGTTTCAACTTATTGCCGGTGTTCTCGTGTTCTTGAGTCTTGAGCTTCAATCAATAAGACCGCTTTGTATTCAACTCTACTTAGGAAATGGTCTTTATTCGATGTTTGTCGGTTTGGGAAGCTACCAAAGATTCAAATTGAGAAGGCTCATGTTCGAGACGATTTTATTAGAAGCCCCGAATGCTTTGGTGGCGAAAGTTTAAGAGATGTTGATTCCTTTCTTCTACAAGCGTCTTTGAGCGATATCTTTATCTCGGTACTCATTTCATCATTCTCTTAAACTAATTTATCTCTTGTAAATACTTATTTGAAAAGCAAAATACAAAATTATAAAATCTTCAAAATCAAATAGAAAAATATAAAACTTTCAAAATCCATAAAAATTTGAAAAATTGAAAAATCTTCAAAAAAAAAAAAAAATATTGTCATTTGTCATGTTTCTCTCGGATTCGATAATATCTACGGTCTTTGTGTTGTCATTCAAAGAATGACACGGGACTTTAGATATTGTTGAATTAAAAAAAAAAAAAAAAAAAAAAAAAATTTGGGAGAAAGAGAAAAAATGGTTTATTGTCATTTCGAGGCAATAACCGGTTTTAAAAGAAAGAAACGAGCCATGTTTTATCATGTTTTCAAAATTCCATGCTCGATTCTATTAACATTTATCTCTGAAAACTAAATGCTTTGAAAAATAACTCGATCTCCATTTTTGATAATCATCGGGACTTATTTGTCAAAATCTCTATCTCGATCAACAACCTATGTCATTGATTGAGGGAGAATAATTTCAATTAAATTAAAAGTTATTTGGCATTAAATTGTTTTCAAAAGATGTACATGCATGTTTTATCAATGGGTTTAAAGTCTTAAATCCGATCCTTATCGATTCAAACACTTTCACAATCAAGTCACAATTCTCCTTAAAAGCTTTCAAAATCAATTTAAATCTATCACGAGATCACAAATCTCAAATGTTTTGATAATTGTGATCGGGAGAATAATGTGATTTAAATTGGTTTAAAGCGATAATTCGGTAAATGGTTTCACAAGAATGTACATCTTGTCCTTCCACATGTGACAAACGATTTCAAATTTTCAATGCATATGTTGAGGGAGCATCTATCTTAAACCTTTGATTTGAAGCGTGATCATTCATCCCAATGTGCGGGTTCCTCTAGTATGTGCAAAACTCTTTTCAAACCTCGAGGCACATATTGAGGGGAGCAAATTATGGAAACCTCATCCTTCCGGAAATGCTATATCTACTTGATTTGATGTGGGAAGTGATGTTGATATCTTTAGAAAATGGTAATCAAAGTTAATTCTTTCTCTTGCCTCCGTGTGCAAAACATTTTCATACTTGATGCACATGTTGAGGGGAGTTCTCGTTCTAAAAATATCAAAAACAATTCGGTACAAAATGCTTTGATAATATATCACAAGTATCGAATTGATTTTAAAATGGTTTTCAATTGGATCCAATGGCGGTGAACAATTCCAAATTGACCGACCAACTTTACTTCATGTACGGTGATATAAGGATGATAAGGTTAGGTATGTGTTCCCATGATCCGCGAGCAGGAGGGATCTACCGAGGACAATCCACTAGTTAGTGTAGAAGTCCTTAGGTATGATGATAAAGGAGAAAAATGAGATATGGGAAGAGTGCGGACTAAGGCGAGCTAATCTTGGAATAAACCCAACAAGGTTCTAGCTATGAAGTCTCGGTAAGCTTGAAGGGTTGAAGAATTAAAAGAATTGAATGAGAAAGGGTGAAAACAAATAGCCCTCCATTTATTCAACCTTAGGCGAAACCGGGTTCACTTCATATACTCTTGATGGTAACATCGGTATTGAAGACAAGGCGTCATGGACCCGATGGCGCTTTGCACTTCAACTTTCAAACCACTCAAGTTCCTCTTAAAGGGCTTGTTTCATTCTCACGGGAACCGACATTATCTATCGACTTTCTCTTAGAGATGGTTGATATTGAAGAAGGAGACCTCTCCCTAGTCTCCGTCATAGGATCCAAATATGCACAAATTGAGTCTAGAGCCACGAGATCATCAATAAATCTCATTAGGACACTTTCAATGAAGACTCTCTGTTTCACACAATGTGGAAGAGAGATTATATCTTGAGTCCTCGCATTATCCTTGTGGTATTGCGGAACATCCGAGTGATATGTTTACATATTCACAATGAAGATGGAAAGCCTTACGGAGCCAACATCAAACAAGCTCTGGTAGGTGGCATGTGAGATCTATTTATAGATTAACCATGTGACAAGCGAGCGAAACAATGGGGCGATTCAATCTCTTGAATCAATCTGGTTCGAGTTATGGATTGACGGATACCTTTGAAAAACCGGTCATTGTGCTTAAAAACTCTTTTCTTTAGCACATCGACCGTGTACTAATTTTCAAACCAAAGGTGTTTTTATGATTGATAATTGATTTTCAATAAAACCTTCGTTGTATTGCAAAAACAATTTCTATTGAGCAATACGATTGTTTTCAAATCTCTTTTCATCAATCGGTGGACTTAAAATTATTTGGTTCACTCACTCCGTGTTGTCTTCTTTGAGATGTTCGGTTTGAGAACGGCTAGAACATTGCGAAACCTGTCAAGGAGATTCTTAGGAATCCTACGATCCAGGCGGTGCTTGTCTTGATCAGCGAGGCAAGTGGGCCGTGTACCTCGATTCAAGAAGTGATCAAAGACACTTTTGCGATTTATTGCTAAGCTGTTGTGTCACGGTACACCGGCGTTTGGTGATCGAATGAAGCGGTCAATCCATAGCCGCATGCTCACACTACACCTTCATCTCAAAGAAATCATGATAAGTGCATCAATGACTCGATATTTTCACTCCATGCTTACCTTTCTGCTGCGCCAATATCATGATTCAACAAAAGCACGCTACTCGATGAGAAGATTTCATGATCCGAATGTGAGCATGTCGGTCCTAAAGTCACAACATCACAAAGGATGTCACGAGATTTTTGATGGTGATGATCTCAAATCTTGGCTCAAGTTTATTATCACATGGATCGTTAAAGACCTCCACTTAGAATATTCAAACATGCAATGTGAAGAATCAATGACTACGAGCTTAGGAGCAAGGACTACATCAAGAATACAAGATCAATTGTTAATGTAATATCTATTAGTATTCTATGTAATTTTGGTACATGATTGAGGTGACCTCCATAGGGAGATTGTTAGGAATTAGAAATTCCGGTATTAAAAGTCGGTCACCTCAGTATATGTAATCATTAGAAAGCTCGTAGTCGTAGTTATTTTAAGTTAAGTAGTATTTAGTTAAGTAACATCGTGGAGGACGGACGGGTCTTTACCCATTGTATGCGATCCACGCCCGATGTGTGGCGATTTATGTAAGACTATAAATACTCTCTACCTTCCAAGGTAGAGTTGGAACTCATAATAATATCTTTCACTTTCTCACTAAGTTCCCTAAACCTCTAACTTTCTCTCTAGAATTCCATCTATATGCTACTTTGTGTTATGGTTTGATGTGTATGTGAAAAGTTATATCTTACAAGCCATCACTTAATGAGCCTCCACAAATTCCTCCTTCATTTGAAAATCCTCAACCCACTTCACTTGAACTTCCACTTCAAGAAATTCAAAACCATGACAAGGATTGCTATCATTGTAAACATGTTGAAAGGTTGATACATGAACTACGTGAAGAGCAACGTTTCACGTTTTATCACCTCCTCGAGCGTTTGAAGAGGTCAACAAGCCTAAACTACAATGAGCATCATAGTCACAAGCTCGAACTTAGAGCGTTTGGAAACTTATCTCATCCTTGATCATCATTAAGCCTTTAGTTGAATCTTGAGTTTGGGTAACTCATTAGCATTAGTAGCACTTGTATGGCTAGTTCATTCTCTTAGTTTTAGAGATTTGTTTGATCATCTCTTGTTTTTATCGAATGATATCTATATGCCATAATTGTTTTTTGCTTTGTGCTTTGTGCTTTGTGCTTGCTATATCATATACTACTTCACATCTTCATTAGCATTGATTGAAACATTCTCATTCTTTGAAGAAGCATCAACGAACACGGATCCCTCAAAATGCCTAGGCGGATCCTCGAGAAGGGCAAGTGGGATTAAATGGTCTGAAGCACAAATTTCTACTAACTTGAGTTTTATTTGCAGAAAATTATGTACTATACTATTGTTTTCTAACATTTACTTTGTAGATTTTCAAAATACATATGAAGATCTTGACACCATAAAGCTAGGGGGAGCTTTGTGTCAAACGATATTGCAAAAACATTTGCAACTTAATCGATTTTGGATTATACTTCATGACACCCCATTGCAACTTTGCAATCCTCAGGGGGGCACGTTTTTAAATCACTTAGGCGAACCATTTGCAAACATATTTGCAAACACATTAGTTTATTTTCGTCATGTCCTTGGCGCCCTCTCAAAGGATGGACTCGTCAAGGGAGTTAAGGCGAGTACCATTCCGTCACTTGCTCTATTCATATTTTCCTTTACATATTTTTATAAAAATTGTGTTAGTCTCTTTAACACTCTTTGTTTCTACAAAGGGGAAGAAAGTAAAACTACAAATTCAAACTTTTACAATTTTAGCTTTTCCTTAAAATAATTTTATGTTTTGTCATCAACAAAGGGAGATTGTTAATGCAAATAAGCCGTAAAAGCGTTTCTTTATATTTCACGATCTTCTAATGTTTTGTCGATAACAAGCGTAAAATCATTTATGAAACAAATAGAATACGTAAATAGTTTGAGTCAATAGTTTCCTAACACACTTACGTTTTCACATAAAACACTAAAACAAGTATAAGTGATTTTATGATTTAGATACATATGTACAACAACTAGTGTTTACATATTGGGTTGCATATACTTAAACTAAGTATACTAAAATGGGTAAAAACAAGTATATACTAAAATGGGTAAAAACAAGTATACACTAAATGGGTAAAAACTAGCAAATGGTATTGACCCATAACCCATGGTTTTATATATACCACTTAAACAAGTTCATTATATCCTTGAGATACATTGTATCTAGAATGAAAACCATGGATCAACCCATAACCCATGACCCATAACCAAAAATACCCATGGGCAAAGAGGAGCGTCCCACGGATCCCTACCTTTGTACTAGCCGGATCCCTTGTGGGAGGGATCCGCGGGATCCGAGGAACGATGAAAATTTCCTCTATAAATGAGAGCCATTTCTTCCTTTCTACTCACCACTTTACACACATACTTCCCAAGTATTATAACCCTCTAACCTCGGATCCAAGTGATCTATGTAGTTTGTCTTTTGTTTTGTGTGATTCTCTAGGTTCCTCTTAAAGGCGAGATCACCACTTCTTGAAGACGAGCAAGCTCAAGTCCATGAGTTGCCATGCTTCGTCATCATTAAGACAACTAAGGTTCTCATGTTGATAGTTCTTTCTTCCATCGTAGATGTTGAGTTGAAGGCATTAGTGAAGGATGCCGAAAAATTCAAGATGAAAGCATTAGTGAAAGGTGCTTATCGTCCGTGTCAAAGCATTAGTGAAAGGTGCTTATCGTCCGTGTCAAAGCATTAGTGAAGAATGCTAAAGGTGTCAAGACGAAGGCATTAGTGAAGGGTGCCAAGCGTTGTGTTAAAGGCATTAGTGAAGGATGCCTATGAATCAAATCAAGTGGCATTTGGGAAGAATGCCTAGGTGGTATAATCGATGAGGTGCATCGTTATACATATAAGTATTTGTCTATTTCCAAGGATGGTGATATCCTTGATGGTGTTGTAACAAGGAGTGGATCTCCTTGACATTAGGTGTTGTGTTGTGAAGGGTAGTAGTTCCTCCATAGTAATGGAACTAGGTGCTTAGCCTAGTACCTAATAAAGGGTAGGCGACGTTGTGATAGGATTAATTCTCCTTGGTGTGAAAGAACTCGGTGGTTAGCCTAGCACCGTATAAAGGGTAAGCGACGTTGTGTTAGGTGTGGTTCGCCTTGGTGTGAAGGAACTCGGTATTTAGCTTTGTACGAAAAAAGTTAAGCTACGTTGTGAAGGCTTCTCCACCATAAGGAGTTGGTGTAGTGTTCTGAACTCTCGAGTAGGTGACTCGGGGAGTGGAGTAGGGCAAGGAAGGTGTCCTTGTGGCGAACCACTATAAATACTTGTGTCGTGGTGATGTGCTTCTTACTCTTTATCTTTCATTACATGTTTATATATCTATCTATCAACGTCCAACATAAACAACCAAATAGATTGACATAAGTCGATCTAAATATTTAAAGGAAGTTTTAAATTGGTAAAACTATTCAACCCCCTTCTAGTTTTCCACAACAACAAAAACAAACAATAAAAAAATGAAAATAATACACACATACCTCTCTAAGGAGAGTAAACACAATGGGACCGTGGGCCACTTAACATTCACTATATAAAAGATATTACAAAATTTGAGATGCTCAACTCTCGACACTTTTAAATATCCTCACACCACTCTCAGCGGTTGATTACAATAATGAAATTCGCCTCCATCATTATTGAATCTTGAGACCACCACATGGGATGGAGGAGACTCTCATGAGGCCTCTCCTTTTCTCACCTCTCTCCAATACCCATAGCTAATGAATTCTATCTACAAGAAAAGCGTTAGCTTGTTCACCAAGGTTACTAATTCCACATATGAGGAGAGTTATTTTACATACTAAACTTTTCTTACGTACCAAGGGACTCATACCTACCCTTCATCTATCAATGGTTGAGATTAAAAATATTTTAAAATTTCACATATTTTTTATAACTTAAATTTCTTTTAAAACGTTAATCGAAAATAATTACAGCATCGCGACGAGCATTTAATTATCTTTCTATAGACTGGCACTTTGATATATTTTCGACAAAAGTTTTTTATTCATTTTTCACATTTTTATTCATTTTTTTCTTTTTATTTTGTTGTTGAAACTTGCATGAGAAATCACATATGATTAAACACTAATTTGAATATTCTAATAATATCATATGAGATATTAGTGTTAAATCACATATGATATGTAATAAAATCATATGTGATGTAACAACAATATCACATGTGATTTTATTACCTATCATATATGATTTAACATTAATACCACATATGATTTTATTAGTATATTCAAATTAGTGTTTAATTACGTATGATTTCTTTATGCAAATTTCAAATAACAAAAAAAAAGAACGTAAAAAAAAGTAAAAAAACAATTTTTTTTGTCGAAAATATATCAAAGTGCCAATGTATAAAATGACAATTAAATGCTCGTCGTGATGGTATATTTTTTAAACAACGATTAAGCTGTTTAAAAGATATTAATATTTTAAAAATGATGAAAGTGGGTTTTTAAATTGTTGGGATTAATCTCATCCATTAGATTAAATAAAGATGAAGGGTGGAGTTCGATTGATCCATTAGTATACATGAGAAAAGTTTGGTATGTAAATAATCTTTAATCTTCCACATATAAGTTTGTCTCCAATAATTAACTCATATTAAAATAGGCAACAAACATCATTACTTGATTTAGATTATTACTAAATTAACAACTCCATTTTAGGAATGTGAACCAATTACCATCAAATTCTCTCTTGATTCAAAATCCTAGAACCTACTGCAATGATGTGGATCTCTTCTTCAACGATAATGACTTTGATCTATCATATTGTATCCCGCTTTCTCTCTAGGGACATGCCGCTAACCATGTCCTTGTTAGGAAGACTTTCGACACAAGGAACCCTCGCGATCAACATACTCCATCAAGTCGATCATCTTTGAACAACACGTCGACCACATCACAACTAGGTTATACCTGGCTTACATTCAATTGTTAACCCGTCTTCAATCTCGATCTTCATTGTCATTGTAAACACCAAAACTTATCTTGAAAAAACCTACCAACACAACAATCGCAGCGCCTTCGACAAACTATAAATTTCAATGGTACATTTATATTGATCCCTCGGTGAGATTGTAGATCTATGGGTCTTGTCATCACCTTAAAAATCATGAAGATCCAACAGTTACGAGCAGCACAATGTCAATTCTACATTTCTATCAGCATTGCGCAAAAATATGACGAGCAAGTTCGTTCTTCTATTAATGGCTTCGTCATGTTGTATGATTACTTCTTCTCGAATCTCGACTCTTGATACCAATTGTTGAGCTCTAGACACTTATGAATATCCTCACATTACTCTCAATAGTTTATTACAATAATGGAATTCACCTCTATCGTTATTGAATCACCGAGACCACCACAAGAGACAAAGAGAGACTTTCATAAGACCTTTTTTATTTCTCACCTCCTCTAAAAAACCAATAGCTAATGAACTCTATTTATAAAAAAAAACATTAGCTTGTTCACTAAACTAACTTAGTTACCAACTATACTAATTCAAAGCTTGTTCCTCTATTAAAATAGGCAACAAATTTATTTATTGATAAATTAACAAATATATTTCCGGTTGATTAGATATGCCCTGTTTGTCACAAGGCATGTTTGGATTCATTTGGGGACATGCGGTTCATTGCAAAGAGCTCCCGGGCTTCAAGTACAGACACAATATGGTTAGGGACGTCCTTTTGACGTATATAGGCGTGCCAAGATCTCTGCCAAGAAAGAAGCACATGTGAACTTTTTGACTGACCCGTTAGATGAAAGATCCACACTCAGACCGACATACATTTTGGTTTTTGGATGGGTTGGAGGAAAACATGCGTGTGTGGATCTAAGCAGGGTTTCTCCTCGTGGGTTTAAGTACAGAGGTTTCTGATGGGACATCTTTGCTTTGAAAGCCGCCTCGTACAAAGTGGAAAACACGAGCGTGCATTGAAAATCAACATGTTTTTATTCCTTTACCGTTTGATATTTTAGGTTTTTTTGCACCTGAGACAGTGGAGCTTCTCAACAGAGCTAAACGTATTATTCATAGTAATGTTATGACAGCTAGATCCACAAATGTTGTTTTTAAGAGAATTAGTTTTGCAATCTAAAAAGAGCTAACGACTCAGTTTGTTACTCGTTTGCCTTTAAACTCTATGCAAATCCAAATTAATTCATGAAATAAAATAAAACTAAGATCATTTTCTGAAAAAATAAATAACATCGATTGTGTGATCTGTATATTAATTGATCATTTTATCTTTTAATTTATGTGCTCTTATTTAACCAGATCAAAAGTAAATCGGTCAAATAATACACACAACTATCACACGATTTAAAGGATGCTACATAAACTTGAAAAGAATAAATAAGCGCACAAAACTATTAAAAAAAAAAAATTACATTACAACACAAGTAAAAAAATATATTAAAATAACATTAACGGTATAATGATATGCGGGATAAGATCGGATGAGATACGTAGCGAGATAATCATTTTCAAATAATTAAAGTACACGACATATTACGCCACTACGTACCATCTTATAAAATACTAAAGGGTGGCCACTCTGTGAACACCCCACATTTCCTTGTGAGCACCTCTTGTAGGGTGGGTCCCCTGTCGGTGGTGTTTTTTTTTTTTTTTTTTTTTTTTTTTTGTAGTGTGTTTAGTTGTATTTAATTAGGTATATTGTATAGTGTATTTAATTTGTGTAGTGTTTTTATATGTATAGTGTATTTAATTTGTGTAGTGCTTTTATATGTATAGTGTATTTAATTGTGTAGTGTTTTTATATGATATTTATTTTCGTTATACTTTTATAAACTTTTTTATAAACTTTTATAAGCCTTTTTATAAACTTTTATAAACTTTTTATAAACTTTTATAAATTTTTATAAACTTTTTATAAACTTTTATAAACTTTTTATAAATTTTTATAAACTTTTTATAAACTTTTTAAACTTTTTTATAAACTTTTATAAACTTTTTATAAACTTTTATAAACTTTTTTATAAACTTTTTATAAATTTTTATAAAATTTTTATAAAAAGTTTATAAAAAGTAACGTAAAATAAATATCATATAAAAACACTACACAATTAAATACACTATACATATAAAAGCACTACACAAATTAAATACACTATCATATAAAACACTACACAAATTAAATCACTATACAATATACCTAATTAAATAAAACTAAACACACTACACACAATTAAAAAAAAAAAAAAAAAAAAAAAAAAAAAAAAAAAATCGTGGGTCCCAACAGTACAACAACCCCATCTTGTTTTGTTTTATTAAGCGACCACCCTAAAAATAGTACGTGGGGTGCCTCATGGGAGGACCCATACTAAAATACTACTGTATAAAACATCGTATTTGAGCCTCCACATATTACGCGATTTAGGGTTTTAATCCCCTAAAAACTTTCAGTTATGGAAAAAGTGAGCGGTGAATGTTGGGGTGGGTTTATGGGATGTTTAGTAAGAAGAAAAAAAGTTGATGATGCTAATAAAGCTGATGGGAATCAGTTGGCTAAGCGGTTGTCTGTTATTGATCTTATTGCCATTGGTAATTTTTTTGCTTATTTATATATGTTATATATATATTGATTTTTGTTGTGTGTTAATGGGGAGTGGGGGCTTATTTGAGTTCCAAAAGTTCCTAATGCCATTTTTACAGCTAATGATAAGCTCATAAGCAAAAAAAAAAAGGTGAGCTTATGAGCTTTTTCATAGTCAAATATAAGCTAATCCAAAGTCAGGGGCGGAGCCAGAAATTTTTGTTCGGTGGCACATTTTGATAATTTTTAGAAACTACATTACAAAATGGTTAATAAGGGGGGTAAATTACAAAAAAAATCTAGATATTTTAGAAAAGAGAAATGACACATGGACCTAAAATTAGGGCAGACCTAAAACCAAGTGTCGACATCAGTTACATCTGAGGACCCATTTATTTTACAACCTGTCAAGATGATGCCAAGTAGTTTTAGGTCTAAGTTTAGGCTAAGTTTAGGTCGTGTATTATTTCTCTTTAGAAAATTTACACTACAATTTTTTTGCTAGGGGCACGTGACCCGGGACTCCTCTATCTCCGCCCATGCCAAAGTCCGAACACCCATAGTTTCTTTTAGAACGCCTAGTTAGTAGTTAGTGGTTCGAGTCGTGCGGTGACATCCAGCGGGCGGTATGCCTTCCTCGAACCGCGTTTGGGAATAAACCCCACTCATTTTTTTCACGGGAGAAAACCTATTGGCAACCCAGACCTCCATGGAAACAACCTCCCGAGGTTACCCGTGGTGGCGACCCCCAAATGTACACACATAGTGAGGTTTGAACCCTTGACCTCTTGTTTGAAAGTCAAGGACCTTACCACTAGGCCATTTGGTGGTGGTTCCAAACACCCCATAGTATCATAATTGAATGAGGATAGTGATCTTGTATGTCATTGTCATTGTGTGTAATCAAGATTTCACTTATGGGTAGGCCGAGATGTACCATAAAACAATAATACAACCGGTCATCATTTATATAAAATAGGTGGTAAAAGTTGTAATGTAAATATGCATTGGGTTGGGCTAAAATGACATGAACTTGTCTAACTTGTAATTGGCTAATACAAATACTATACATTGTTACAAACCTTCATGGGTGGCCATGGCCCACCAAGTCATCCATATGCTTGTAATGATTAATGAAATCTATTTTTCCATTTTGTTGAATAAAAAGTTTTTGATATACGAGGATAGTAGGTGTTTGACTGTTTGGATTAGCGTATTTTGTGGGCTTATTTGAATTTGGGAAGTTTGACTAATAGTCGAATACATTTCTCAAACCATGTCCGAGTTATACATAATAAGAAAGTGTGTATGTGTATTCCTGGTGTTTGGGTGATGTGTATACTTCTTTTTATTAACTCGAAACCAATCTTATTAGGAGTTGGAGCAACAATTGGAGCTGGAGTCTATATTCTTGTTGGAACAGTTGCTAAAGAGCAAACAGGGCCTGCTATCACGATATCATTTCTCATTGCTGGAATAGCTGCTGGGCTTTCTGCATTGTGTTATGCAGAACTTGCTTGTCGTTGTCCATCTGCTGGTAGTGCGTATCACTATTCATATCTATGTGTTGGTGAAGGGTAAGTTCATATCTATGCGTATCACTTTCATTTTAAAATTTTAAATGATATCACAATCAACTAAACTTTAAGTTTTGTAACATGTTACTTCAATTCGATATTTGGTTCTTTTGTTAATGGACGTTTATATTGCATTCGCGTTCAGTGTTGCTTGGTTGATTGGTTGGTCTCTAATATTGGAGTATTCACTTGGTGGAGCAGCTGTTGCGCGTGGCATATCTCCAAATATGGTTCGGTTAATTTGTTGTCTCAGATCTATAAATTGTGTCTCTGATACAATATCAGTATAAGATTCAATCCTAAAAGATATTTCGTTTCTATTTTGAACCAATATATCTTTAGGCCTTGTTTTTTGGTGGTCAAGATAGCCTGCCTGCTTTTTTAGCTCGTCCCACCATTCTTGGAATTGTAGTTGATCCTTCTGCTGCTGTTTTAGTCTTCATTATAACTGGACTACTGTGTACGGGAATCAAAGAGGTAATCTTCTGGATTAAGTATTTTTATAACTATTTAACTTAATTTCATCTTATTTGTTTTCATACTTTGGCGGGATTGGGTATTGTTATTGTTGTTTTCATATGTTACACTGATATACTGCTTATGTAGAGTTCATTGGCACAAGGTGTAATTACAACCATAAATGTTCTAGCCTTGCTTTTTATCATAGTAGCCGGTGGATACGTTGGTTTCAAGACTCAATGGGTTGGATATCAAATTCCTGGCGGGTAATAATTTGAAAATGTTCCGTCTGATTTACAATATAATCTTACCCTTAAGATTCATACTATACCAAATACAAAATCCTTCTGAATTTTCAGGTATCTCCCTTTTGGAGCTAACGGGGTAGTTGCTGGCTCTGCAACGGTGTTTTTCTCATATGTCGGTTTTGATGCAGTCACAAGCACAGCTGAAGAGGTAATTACTAACTAGTCCGTGTATTTATTATTTCCATTGTTCATGTCTCTTTACTAATATAATTTCTTTGTTTTATTACAGGTGGTGAATCCCCAAAGAGACTTACCAATTGGTATAGGTGTATCATTGTTTACATGCTGTGTTTTGTATATGCTTGTGTCAGCTGTTGTCGTTGGCTTGGTTCCCTGTTCTGCATTAGACCCAGACACCCCTATTGCCTCGGCTTTTGCTAGTTATGGAATGAATTGGGCAGTGTAAGTATGATAATTTTTTGTCGTCCTCTGGTTCGATTCGTAGAAACTGCGTTACATCTTACATTTTAGTTATACCACAATCATGATTGCAGATACATTATAACAATCGGAGCTGTTACTGCTCTCTGCGCTGCCTTAATTGGTGGAATCCTTCCGCAGGTATTTAACTTGTGTGTGTGGTTATAAATAGATAGCCAATCTGATGTTGATATGATCATACTTTCTTGTTTTTACAGCCAAGGATCCTGATGGCAATGGCTAGGGATGGTTTATTACCATCTTTCTTTTCAGATATAAATAAGCGCACACATGTTCCAGTCAAAAGTACAATTGCAACAGGAATCTTTATTGCATTCCTATCATTTTCCATGAATGTCGATCAATTAGCAGGCATGGTAAGTGAAACTGCGTGGTGATTGTAAATTAAGTTATTACACATTGGTTACCAGGGTTATTTCCGGATAAACATGGAAAAATATATATTTTGTTATAGTTTATAGTAATTTTTCCTTCTACTACTTCTTCCTGCAGGTTAGCGTGGGTACATTGTTGGCATTTACAGCAGTAGCAGTTTCAATCTTGATACTCAGATATATTCCCCCAGAAATCACCCTCGTTCAATCACC
The DNA here is from genome assembly GCA_022545495.1 of Chrysanthemum lavandulifolium. Classification (NCBI taxonomy): domain Eukaryota; kingdom Viridiplantae; phylum Streptophyta; class Magnoliopsida; order Asterales; family Asteraceae; genus Chrysanthemum; species Chrysanthemum lavandulifolium. The sequence goes on along the minus strand of CM040239.1, from coordinate 306,130,711 downwards.
TTCCTCGGAATCGGCTGATTTAGTCTCGTCAGAATTCAGTAATGATATTATGGATATTAGCAGCGAAAATCTTAAAGATCTTGGGACCAGTTGTCATACTCAAAAAGGTGTAGCCAATGTATGCTTCAATACTAGTATTGTCTTTCCTATTAATTTTGTGTGCAATACTTTTCTGCTGTTGCATATTTTTTCAAATGTAATCTTTATATACTAATCTTGCTCTATTCGATGCGTAGATATAGGAAACGAGGCAAGACGACGGAAGATGGCTGCTTGGAGCATAACTGTTGTTTGTGCAGGAGTGCTTGTGCTTGCATCTGCTGCTTCGGCTAAAAGCATTCCCAGGTATGTTATAATCTTGAAGTTGGTTATGTTATTTTCATCTCATACATAACTAATTTAAGTCCTATCATATCAGTGTTCCTCGCCTCATATTGTGTGGGCTAGGAGGTGTTGCTCTACTGTCAGGTTTGACCGTGTTGACTTGTATAGATCAGGATGATGCTAGGCTCACGTTTGGAGAGACTGGAGGTATCTCTGTAATCTAGTGTTTTTTTAATACATATCTGAGAACTGAGATGAAATATTATTAGTCTATTTTATGTTTTATTCTGTATATAAGTTTTTAATGTACTATGTTGAAACTGCTAAATGTGTTATATCAGTATTTTTATTGTACTAATTCCATAGCATATCTTTCAGGTTTCCTCTGTCCATTTGTGCCTTTCTTGCCTGTCGCGTGTATTCTTGTGAATGCCTACCTTCTTATTAATCTCGGGTGAGTTCGTTGGTTTTAGTCTTTTTAAGTGTCTCTTTTCATTGTGTGAAATGCTATGAACCATGTTACAATTCCATGATATGCTAAATGGAACATTTTCAAACATGCAGAGTTGGTACATGGATACGCGTTGCAGTGTGGCTGGTGATTGGAGTATTGGTTTATGTATTCTACGGAAGGAAACATAGCTTACTAGTAGAGGCTGTCTATATGCCACTAGCGCTTGAAAATGAACACGAAATTCACGACATCATTTCATAGCATTCTTTGTATCACTTGCATCATACTCATTTTCTTTGAGGTTTTGTTGTAAGCTATGTGAATATATATTGTTGTACTTTGTAAATTGAAAGCAGTTATATTCTCATAGGTTTAAGCCATGAAAAAGTGTTTCCATGTTTTGATTCAAACACCATTTTTATGACTTGCCGCTAGGAAAGTTCATACCTACTAGATGACACTGAACACTTCCGCTTGGACAGAACAGGATACACCCAGAGCAGCCATTGGTATTATGATGAACAAAATTGTTCTGAAAAAAATAAAATTTTATAAAATTCCAGTAACTGCAGATTTATTGTTGGGTCCACCCACTTTCGTAGCTATTGCATTCTTACCATTCATTTTAAAGTGGCATAATGCTGGGTGATGTTGGTGGACCATCTTGAATTCCTTTTGGCTTTAAGTAAAGATCTATACTTTTCTTCAACCTCACTCAATTCAGGCATAATGCTGGGTGATGTTGGTGGACCATCTTGAATTCCTTTTGGCTTTAAGTAAAGATCTATACTTTTCTTCAACCTCACTCAATTCAGGCATAATGCTGGGTGATGTTGGTGGACAATCTTGAATTCCTTTTGGCTGTAAGTAAAGATCTATACTTTTCTTCAACCTCACTCAATTCAGGCATAATGCTGGGTGATGTTGGTGGACCATCTTGAATTCCTTTTGGCTTTAAGTAAAGATCTATACTTTTCTTCAACCTCACTCAATTCAGGCATAATGCTGGGTGATGTTGGTGGACAATCTTGAATTCCTTTTGGCTGTAAGTAAAGATCTATACTTTTCTTCAACCTCCCTCAATTCACATATACCTACCATTTATTCAGATTTAAAGAGATTCAAGTTTACTGTAATTACTACAAAAAAAATGGCTGAAGTCATTGCTTCTACCCTTATTGAAGCCGTTTTTAAGAAGTTGGCCGATGAAGCCGTGAAGCAAGTTGTTCGTTCAAAGGAATTCATTCTGAGCTGAAGAAACTAGGAGGACTTTGTCCAGGATCAAGGACTGCTCAATGATGCTTCGGATAAAGAAATAGCTAATGAAGCTGTTCAAGTATGGCTCAATGATCTCCAGCATCTGGCTTATGAGATAGATGACATACTTGATGACTTGGCAACCGAGGCTATGCATAAGGAGTTGACCGACCAATCCAGAGCCAGCACCAGCAAGATAAGAAAGCTCATTCCAGCTTGTTGCAAAAACTTCTGTCTAAGTACTAGGCTGTATCCTAAGATAGATAATATCACCAACAAGTTACTAGATCTAGAAAAGGAAAAAGAATCTCTTGGTTTAACGGTGAAGAGTGGAAGTTTAGAAGTAAAGGATGATAGGCCAAAAGATAAAATAGACAATCCCAGACCTCTTTGGTAGATGCATCTAGTATTGTTGGGCGACAAAGTGATAAGATGCGTTGGTTCAAAAGCTATTAGCGGATGAACCATGTAATAGTGAAAACTTTAGCATCGTGCCCATAGTTGGTATGGGTGGTGTAGGTAAAACCACTCTAGCTAAATTATTGTATGAAGATGAACAAGTGAATGATCACTTTGAATTTAAGGCGTGGGTTTGTGTGTCTGATGAGTGGGACAGCTTGAGTATCAGCAATGTTATTTTTCAGTCTGTGACCGGAAACAAAAGAATTTAAAGATCTAAATCTCCTTCAAGTATCTCTTAGAGATCGACTTAGAAATAAATTGTTTCTATTAGTGTTGGATGATGTCTGGAGTGAAAATAGTGATGATTGGGAATCACTAGTGGCCCTTTGAGAGCATGTGCTCCCGGAGTAAAATAATCATGACAACTAGGAAGGAGAATTTGCTCAGAGAATTGGGTTGTGGTAAACTAAACCATTTGCAAAGTCTCTCACATGACGATGCCATGTGCTTATTTGCTCAACATGCATTGGGTGAAAATAACTTTGATACACATCCAAGACTTAAAGCACCTGGTGAAGGCATTGTCAGAAAGTGTGATGGTTTGCCTTTGGCTTTAATAGCACTTGGAAGGCTATTGAGGACAAAAGAAGATGAAGTGGAATGGAAGGAAGTAGAGGACAGTGAGATATGGAGATTAAAAGAGGAAGGCAAGATTATTCCGGCTCTTAGACTAAGCTACCGTGAACTCCCTGCCTACTTAAAGCAGCTCTTTGCATATTGCTCCTCGTTCCCAAAGGACTACGCGTTTGACAAGCAGGATTTGGTTCTGCTCTGGATGGCGGAAGGATTTTTCGCCAAATGCGTCCAAGCAAGTCAACTGTAGAACGCTGGGGTAATGAATGCTTTGATGAGTTGTTATCACGGTCATTTTTTCAACGCTCACCTAATGACGAGTCTTTGTTTGTTATGCATGATCTGATGAATGATTTGGCCACCTCTGTTGCTGGAGATTTCTATTTTAGGCTAGAGAAGGAATTGGGAAAGCATGTTAGGAAACAAGCTTTGGATAAGTGTCGTCATATGTCATTTGTTTCTGAGCAGTATGTAGCTTACAAGAAGTTTGAGGTAGTTGAAGGTGCTAAGGGTTTGAGAACATTCTTGTCTGTGAAAGGAAGTTGGCGAAACTACTTGTCGAATAAGGTTCTAGTTGACTTACTTCCCCAGCTACCATTGTTAAGGGTAATAAGTTTGAGTGGTTCTGAGATAAGTGAGGTACCAGAGTTTATTGGTAGTTTGAAGCATTTGCGGTATCTTAATTTATCTCGAACTAATATCAAACATTTACCTGAAAATGTTTGTGATCTCTATAACTTAGAGACCTTGATTGTTTTTGGGTGTTCAAGCTTAACTAGTTTACCTAACAGCTTCTTAAAGTTAAAGAATTTGCGGCATTTAGACATTAGAAATACTCCAAATTTAAAAGACTTGCCATTAGGGGTTGCTAAGTTGAAAAGCCTTCAAACTCTTTCAAAACTCATTATTGGAGGAGAAAATGACTTTTCGATAAGCCAACTTAAAGATTTTGAGAATCTTCGTGGGAAAGTTTCTATAGAGGGCCTCGAAAAGTAAAAAGCATAGCGGAAGCACGAGAAGCAGACTTATCTCAAAGAGACTTACTGAGTTAGATGTGCAATGGGCGGCGTATCAGATGCTTCGAAAGGACACAGCTGAAAAGCGATGTCCTTGACGCATTGAAGCCATATAATGATTGTTTGAAGAGGCTAGGCATTGTGAACTATCTGGGTTTAGAGTTTCCAAAATGGGTTGGGGATCCCTCGTTTCACCGGTTGGCTAGTGTGTCTATACATGGTTGTAAAAAGTGTACTTCTCTACCACCACTCGGGCAACTACCGTCACTTAAGGGGTTATCTATCGCATACATGGATGATGTGAAAGATGTGGGTTTAGAGTTTCTTGGGACTGGTGTTGCATTTCCTTCACTTGAAACACTAACGTTTCAAGGTATGCTGGGGTGGGAGGTATGGTCAGCCAATAGTAGAAGTGGGGTTGGAGATTCTGTGTTTCCACGCCTTCAAAAGCTCCGTATGGAATATTGTCCTAATTTGGTTGAATTCTCACATGAAGGAGATTCTGTGTTTCCAAGCCTTCAGGAGCTTTGTATTAAAAGTTGTCCAAATTTGGTTAAAGTCTCAAGTAAAGCACCACTACTTTCATTGAGGTATTTGAGAATAGAAGAATGTGGTGCTGGTTTGTTGAGAAGTCTGGTGCATGCAGCTCCATCAATCACCAAGTTGGAGATATGGAATATTTCAGGGCTTACTAATGAGGTGTGGGGAGGTGTTATATTGGATCTTATGGCAGTTGAAGATTTGAAAGTCGGATGGTGTAATGAAATAAGATACTTTTGGGAATCAAACACAGAGGCAAGTAGTAAGGCTCTTATGAATTTAAGGAAGTTGTATGTAAGTTATTGTAAAGATTTGATGAGTTTAGGGGAGAAAGATGAGGAGTATCATTATGGGAGCAACCTTCTAACATCTCTTAGGACGTTGGAAATCAGTTATTGTTATTCAATTGCATGTGTCTCTTTCTCAACGGGAGGAGGGCAGAGGCTCAAGTCAGTTAAGTTTAACAATTGTAATAAACTATTGTTAAAGGAGGAGTTGGGAGAAAGAGGAGAGAAGAAAAGGTTACGTATCAACAGCAAAAGCATGCCAATGCTTGAATCTGTAGAAATATGGAGTCATCCAAATGTGGCATCGATCATTGATTTTGGGGGTAACTTCATTCACCTCACCAGATTGATTATACGGAATTGTCAAAGTACGGCGGAGTCATTATTTTCAGACCTTCAATTGCAGACCTCGTTAACTCTTCTGAAGATATTGGATTGTCCAGATATGGATGTTGCAACTGGGCTTTGGCCTCCCAACTTGCGTGTCCTTTCAATTGGGCTGTTGAAGAAGCCCATCTCAGAATGGGGCCCACAGAAGTTTCCAACCACACTAGTTGAACTAACCTTAATCGGTGAAGCAGAAGCAGCAACTAATTGGAGTGAATTGTCTCATCTTCATATTCCTTCATCTCTTACTTCTCTTAAAATATGGATTTTTGACAATTTGGAAACAGTTTCAGAGGGACTCCAACACCTCACCTCCCTCCAACATCTCAACATTAGCTGGTGCCCAAAGATAAAACATCTACCAGAAACGTTGTTGCCTTCACTTTTGCATTTGCATATTAGTGAATGCCCAAATTTGCAAGAACTACCAGTAGCGTCGTTGCCTTCACTTTTGCATTTGCATATTAGTGAATGCCCAAATTTGAAAGAACTACCAGTAGCGTCGTTGCATTCACTTTTGAGTTTGTTTATATGGGGATGTCCAGATCTGGAAGAAAGATGCAGTAGAGGAGGCTCCTACTGGCCCCAAATCTCCCATATCCCCAAATTCCTAATAGACGGGGAATCACAAACATAATATAAGGTGTGTTTTCTCTATGCCGTTTAACTTCTTTTATTTACTAGTATATTCTATAAGTAACTAATAAGCTTTTCTTTCATTTCATTACGGCAGTTTATTTTTCAATTTCCAAAACTAATGATTAACAAGGATTTTGATTGTATAGTTTAAAACTGAAACAATATCTGATTTGCGAAATCCAATTTGAAGTTAATATTCTAATAAATTTGGTCATAAAAACCTTTTTAATGTCAAACCTCAAGTCAATGTGAGGTTATCATCGAATGTTGATACCAGTGCATACAGTACGTGGATGTTATATGGTTTATGTTTCTTGAATTTTATATATTCAGACAATATCTGATTTGCAAAATCCAATTTGAAGTTAATATTCTAATAAATTTGGTTTGCCAATCATGTATAAACTACAAACTCCTATCTATTGCAGTCAATGTATAAAGAAGTGAATTACGTAGGAGAGGAGTTGTATATATCAAGGCTAAGCATTCATTTTGGAGCTGCATCATCAGACGTTATTAGCTTTAGAGCTTTGTAAGTTGTTGACTATTACATTAAGTTCACCTTACTTAATGATAACGACAATAAACATTAATTAGAATAATGATTCAATGTACTGACATGTTTTCTAATTCTAGAATTGATCGAAGTCAAAGAGAGTGAGTTTGTGCTATTTTGAATGAGGCAGAGCTTATGCAGCATGCATAGTCAAGGATGTACTAATATGGTGAACGTTTTCATAAATTAGGTTTTGTTTTAGTAGTGACTAAGACACCTGATTTATGGGGAAGTTTTGAAGCTACTTTTAACAAGTAGTTGAAGACTCAACTAAACTTTTCTACAAGCTTTCATCCGCAAGTACCAGCCAAAGCGAATGGATGATGCATTGTTGGACCTACACCTCTAAGTGAGTCCATCTCTAGTAATAATTAGCAGCACTAGAACATAGATCTATTCTAATGCAGTAACTGGACTTTCTGAAAGTGATTGGGGCTTAATTCATTTTATTTGTTTGGCCATTGTTGGCTTTGTTTCACAGGTTCTAAACCAAGCCATTTACGTGACATAATGGCCTTATGATTTACCATGTCAATGGTGTATATGAACTTGACAAAACGTATATAAACGAGATGTTTATGATAACAAATATGCTTGAACAAAAGTATAAAACAAAAGACTTGAAATATAAAGTAATTCGTTGTTTACAAACATCCTAGACTCGATCTTAAATAGGTTATGAATCGGTATGATTCACCATTCATGAAGCGTTGCAATGCTTCATGAAATAACCGTTTTCCATAACTGCCTTAACGGCCCAAATAACTAACATAACTAACAATGTTTAGCAGGGTGTTTGGTTGTAAGTCCAACCACTTGTTCTTAACCCGTTTGACCCGAACATTAATAAACATAATAATATTGTTTGAATTAACTTAAACAAACATTAAGCAGGAGTTTACATCTCCCGTAATTTTGTAAAGTTAATGCCTTCATAGTTCATCTTCTTCACGCCAAGATGACAAAATCATCTTCTTTGGTTGCGTTCTTCTTGCCATAATCACTTGCCGAGCTTTCAACATCTTCCTCCATCTTGACCTCTCCATGGACATGCTTGGTTCTTTTCCTTGGCATTTCTTCTGTGCTTCCTCCATGTACACGCTAGTCTCCGCATCCCACATGGTTCATTTCCGACCATATCCGTGGTTCTCCATGCCACGCCTGCGTGCTTCCTCATAGTACACCTTTACCAATGCTATATACTCGCGGTAGCATTCCTTAACATCATGTCCATACTCGTGCCAAACCCAATGGAAGTGCAATGTCGCCCATAAGTCATTGAAGGATACGTTCATGTATCCTCCCATATCGATCTACAAACTTGTATAAGGCAAGTAAATCTATCCTAACCACTCCTATTGTTGGTGGTAAGTCACCCACGCTTCCATACCCATATACTCGTGATAAAACCAATCTAACAAACTTATAAACTTTTCTCCCATGATTTCCAGTTCTTGAAGACTAACTTATCAATTTTGACTAGATCTAAAAATGATAAGAAGCGTTTAAACGTATTTATTTTAAGATGATAAAGCGTACCATTCAAACTAATGTACTCTTCATCGATGTAATCATGGTTGTCTTCTTTGTTCATCTCGAGTTCTTCCATCCCTCTTACTAGTGAACATTCCTCGCTTGGATCAAGTGACTTGTAGTACCCTTCCATGAATTCTTCATGTGCCTGGATTGCCTCTTCATCTCCTTTGTCTACGGTTTCTTCGTCCTTTTCAAACATGTACTTCACTTGACATGTACCGTCTTTACAAGTCACAATAAACCCTTGATCCTCGAGTTGTTTCATACTTAAAACATTCATTGTAATCTCGGCGTGTCTGATCTGTTGGGAATTACAATTTCTTCTTCCTTGTTATCAATGATTGCCTCTCCTATGCCATAGGCAATAACAAACCTTCTCACCTCTCGTCTTTCCCAACCAACTTGAATTGGTTTGCCATACGTTTGAACATATATCTTGAAGGGGTCATGTGTTTAACAGCGGTTGTACTCACATATCAGATATTGTTCCAATTTCCTTTGTCAGTTCCCTTGATCATGTAGTCGGTGTCCACATGAATCTTTTCCGATGGCCAATTGAAGATGTCTTGTTTCGATGCCTCGCTCTCCATGTTTTCTTTAGAACCGGTGTGTTCTTTGGTTGTGCGATTCGGTGAAGTGGCCTCGCCTTTGCACATATAACACCGAGATCGTTTTCTTTTCGGAAGTTGTGCCAATCTTTCCTTGGAAAGTGGAGAGCAGTTGAGAGTTTCTAGGGGCGGTTAACTTTGAAGTATTAAGGATAATACTTCATTAAGTTTATCCTTTAAAACTTGTTTTCCAAAGTTGGATAACCGTTTTGCTTTTCCTCTCTTTTCGAACAATAGATGGTTCACATCTTTGTAAAAAGTTCTTGTTTAGCGTGGCCTTAACTTCTCCTCTCGTTGGCTTGTTCCATGAATCGTAACGTGGGCTCTGGTACCAATGTTGGCTTTGTTTCACAGGTTCTAAACCAAGCCATTTACGTGACATAATGGCCTTATGATTTACCATGTCAATGGTGTATATGAACTTGACAAAACGTATATAAACGAGATGTTTATGATAACAAATATGCTTGAACAAAAGTATAAAACAAAAGACTTGAAATATAAAGTAATTAGTTGTTTACAAACATCCTAGACTCGATCTTAAATAGGTTATGAATCGGTATGATTCACCATTCATGAAGCGTTGCAATGCTTCATGAAATAACCGTTTTCCATAACTGCCTTAACGGCCCAAATAACTAACATAACTAACAATGTTTAACGGGGTGTTTGGTTGTAAGTCCAACCCACTTGTTCTTAACCCGTTTTGACCCAAACATTAATAAACATAATAATATTGTTTCGAATTAACTTAAACAAACATTAAACAGGAGTTTACAGCCATGATTTCAGGGCTAACAGGCTTTCGGACTTGAAGAAGTATTGGAACAAAAGATCTTGCTGCATCTTCTTTGTAGTTTTCGTAAATTCAAGCTCATGGAGTTTCTTTGATACCATCGTTTACAATGCAATAACACAAGTGTGCTCATAGATGTCAAAAATTATACTAAAGAGTGGCAGTTGGATATCATGTAGTGCATGTCATGCCAGTATTGCATAGTCAAAAGAGTTCCTCGTATGCTCATGGTGTTTTGGTGGCAGTTTATTGGTGGCATTGAGTTGGTGGATCATTTGGATGGAGGCTAGTGAGTCATGAAAGATGAGACTAGTTCGCCTTAACAAATGATGCCAAAGAGTGAAGACAAAGCTATTTGATGCATCAAGTTCAAGTTTTAGACTAATTTGGTATTGCGGTTCATGTTGCTGTTTTAGATTGGTGATTTGTTTTGGTTACTCGCTTTTCTGAAAGGAAATGTATTTGGGATTTTGAGCAAGCTATGTAATTTGATACATATAATTTTCTCCTTTTCACCAAACAAATGTATGCTCATAGATTTATGTCTATATTGTTGCCCGCTAATGGGACCGATAGCTTGCTTAAGATCAAGTATTACCATTGCCAGACTTCCTTGTATTGTATATATGTTTGTCAGATTCTCTCTCATTTAACAAACAGTATATTACGATAGGATAAGCTATTTTAAATTCAACTTTGTGGAATGTTGCTCATTTATTTAAAAAATATGGTGAAGTCTAAAGATACGCAAAAAACTTTTTAAAAAAGACGAAATACGTAACCAACTAAATCTATTACTTGTGTCGCTAAAATACTTTTAAATTTTGATCAATATACACAATATTGACTAGATGGTAACCTGTTTGACCGGTTAACACATAGAAAACTTACATTATTGGTCCTTGTGGTTTGCGTTGACTTTCACCGGTCGTCCTTTGACTATTTTTCCAGTTATAAAAGTTACAGTAATGGTCCTTGTGGTTTGTGTTGACTTTCACTTTTAGTCCTTTGACCTTTTTTCACTTTTTCGTTCGTTTTTACACGTTGTCGTCTGTTTTTACAAATTTTTGTTCGCTTTTCCACATTTTCTTCTGTTTTACACATTTTCGTTCGTTTTTACATGTTTTTACACGTTTTTGCCCGTCGTTTTTACTTCTTTATACGTTTTCGTCTATTTTCACACGTTCGTCCGTTTTTACAAGTTTTTGTCCGTTTTTACACGTTTTTGTCCGTTTTTATACGTTTTCATCTGTTGGTACAAGTTCTCGTTCGGTTTGCACGTTTTTATCCGTTTTTTACACGTGTAAAGTTTGTTTTTGCACATTTATGTTTGTTTTTACACGTTTTCATATGTTTTTCACGTTTTCGTCCGTTTTTACATGTTTTCATTCGTTTTTACATTTTTTTCATCTGTTTTTACAATTTCTCGCCGTTTTTACATGTTTTCGGCCGTTTTTGCACATTTTCGTCCATTTTTACACATTTTCGTCCGTTTTTACACGTTCTCGGTCATTGTTACACTAACTTTTGGCCGTTGTTATATGTTTCGTCCGTTTTACATGTTTTCGTTCGTTTTTACATGTTTTCGTTCATTTTTACCTGTTTTTCTTTATTTTTACATGTTTTCGTCTGCTTTTTACATATCTTCGTCAATATTTATACGTTTTCGTCCTTTTTTTACATGTTAAAATAGATGAAAAGGTGCAAAAACGGACTAAAACATGCAAAAACGGATGAAAACGTGTAAAAATGAATAGAAAACATGTAAAAACGGTCGAAAATGTGTAAAAACGAACGAAAACATGTAAAAACGGACGAAAACATGTAGAAATGAATGAAAAAAATATAAAAACGGATGAGAACGAAAACATGTAAAAAAACGGACGAAAACGTGTAAAATGGCCAATAAAGTGTATAAATGGACGAGAAGGTGTAAAAATGGACGAAAAGGTGTAAAAGAGATGAAAGCGTGCAAAAATGAGAGAAAATTTGTAAAAGCAATTAAACGTGTAAATAGAGGCGAAACATGTAAAACAAGGTGAACGTGCAAAACAAACTTTACACGTGTAAAATGGACGAAAACGTGCAACAACGAACAAAAACGTGTAAAATCAGACGAAAACGTGTAAAAATAGATGAAAACGTGTAAAAACAGACGAATATATATATAAACATATAAAAACGTTCAAAAACGGACGAAAAAAAGTAAAAACGAATGAAAACTTGTAAAAAGGCCAAGAACATGTAATAACGAACGAAAATGTGTAAAAACGAATGAAAAAGTGTAAAAACGAACGAAAAAGTGCAAAAACGGATAAAAAAGTGCAAAAATGGACGAAAATGTGTAAAACGGATGAAACGTGTAAAACGACAAAAACGTGCGAGAAGCGAGCAGCGTGTAAAAACGGATGAAAAGTGTAAAAAAAATAGTGTGTGAATAAGTGTCAAAAAAATTAGTGTAAAAAAGGGTGAAAATCATGAAATAGTAATCAACTTTCAGTTTTGTTTCAATTTAGTCATTGTAACTTTCTTTGATTATAAAATAATAATCAAGTTTGAAAAGTGTTCCATTTTAGTCACTCAAATTTTCAATAGTGTTCTATTATTATGTAATTTTTATGTTTGAGTGACTAAAATAAAACACCTTTCAAACTTGGTTATTATTTTATGGCATATATCTCTTTTCACATGTGCATAAGTTGGTTGTACATTAAGTTGGTTAGGGTTAGTGAAATTCAGGTGGTGGTTATTTATTGTAAAGGTGTAACCAAACAATGCACATATGAATATCTTAAAAATAGTTTTTTTGAACAATTACACAATAATGGAACATTATTGAAACTTGGATAGTTTTTGTGGTTAATTTAAAGTTGTTGGCGGAAAACTTTTATGGAAAGGATGTTTATAATACACTAACATGGTACTCGCGCAATGCTATAATTGACGGTAGAAAAAAAAATACAAAAAGTAAGAATAACTGACGCCGATATATAGTAATAGTAAAGGAAAAAAAGTCTGTAGTGGTTGTTAGCAGTTGTAATTGTTGATTGCACCTATAAAAAAAGATCGGGTGTCGTTTATTATGATGTAAAAGTGAATGAATATATTTGTAATTATATTATACAACTGGTCATGATGATAGCTTTATGCAATCCTTTAATAATAATAAAAAAAAGAAAAGAAAATATGAGATGTAACTTGATATGAAATATATATTAAAATCATCGGCCATGATAATTGTGTCTCATAATTTATAGAAAACCTATAAAAACACTATGTTTAATGTTTATACAATAGACATGATTACGTAAAATGTCTGTGAAATTATAAGTTGAAGAAATTATAAGTTGAAAATTTTCTAGTCATTTTAGTTTAAGACATCACCAGAAATTTGACTTCACTGACGAATTTCCAACGAAAGGTTTGATATAATATTAATTATTGGTTTTAATATTTATGTCGGAAATAAGTCACAAATAAATATTATTTTGGACGGATTTTCAACGAAAATATTAAAAACTACCGGTAATAAACACATATAACTTGACCTTTATCCTAAATGCCAACTTTCCAAGTGATATTTGATACATGAAATAATATGAGTGTAACTTGAGAGAAGTTTTGACGATGATACTACAAATTAACATTAAAATCTTGTATGATGATCAACAAAATACTTTTTAGACTTTGTAAATATTCACACTTTTTAAATGATCTGCTAGCATTGATATACAACCCTTACACAAACTAATAACTCAACAATAAATAGAATTTGAAACCGTGTGTCACATTAGATACACGTCGCTTCAGAACTTGAGAGGATTGGTTTCCGTAATGAAGACATATTCCCTTTAATCCAAAGGACGTCTCTTCTATGGGCCTCAAATAGAGCACCTAAAAACCGATTCTCATGGAAGCATTGGATTCATAACCTCGGTGATTTGAACATCTCGTAGTTCGTTTGGAGTTCAAGGTGGTTTTTGTTATATTTTTGTTTTTCTTTCTTTCTTCTTCTTTTCTTATGCTTTTACTCAGAGCATTTTAGTTTGTATCTTTTTCTTTATTTGCCCTTTGTGGCCTTAATATATATTCGCTTAAAAAAAATCCATTAGATACGCGTCGCTTTATTGACTTACCACTAAGGCTAAGCTTTGGAGTTCGTACCTACTAAATGACACTCAACAATGAACACTTCCACTTGGATAGAACAGGATACATCCCGAGCACTCGAACAACCGTTGGTATTAGTTAGTTGGATTGTGTAGGAGAAGGTATTATGATAAACAAACGTTGACCAATGTCATACAAGAAGGCGCCAATGTCATACAACTGCTTGCGCGTTGTTGGTGGGAAACTTTTATGGAAATGATGTTTATAATACTAGCATGGTAATCGTGCAATGCTACGATTGACGACAGAAAAAATTCAAAAAGTAAGAATAACTGAAGCCGATACATAGTAATCGTAAAGAAGAAAAAGTTCGTAGTGGTTGTTAGCATTTGTAATTGTTGATTACAGCTATAAAAAAAAGATCCCTTGTTGTTTATTTATGATGTAAAAGTGAATGAATATATATTTGATTATACTACGTATTATACAACGGGTCAAGATGATAGATTTATGCAATCCTATAATAAAAAAAAAAAGTATGAGATATAACTTGATATTAAATATATATTAAAATCATCAGCCATGATAATTGTGTCTCATAATTTACGGGAAACTTATAAACACACCATGTTTAATGTTTATACAATAGACATAATTACGTAAAAATGTATGTGAAATTATAAGTTGAAAATTTTCTAGTCATTTTAATTTAAGACACTACTAGAGATTTGACTTCACCGACGGATTTCCAACTAAAGGTTTTGATTTAATATTAATTATTTGGTTATAATATTTCTGTCGAAAATACGTCACAAATAAATATTTTTTCGGACAGATTTTCAACGGAAATATTAAAAACTACCGGTAATAAACACATATAACTTGACCTTTGTTGTCCTAAATGCCAACTTACCAAGTGATATTTGATACATGAAATAATGAGTATAAATTGAGAGAAGTTTTGACGTTGATACTTCATATTAACATTAATTACCAAGTTTGAAAAAGAACTCCTTACACATTATTTAGCTTAACTAAATACTTCAAGATATAATATAACAAGAATAGCTTCTGTAATACTCCGTATTTAACTTGTACAATATTGTTTTGATCCAAAATCTCAAAATAATACGTGTATTTGCTTATCTTGAAGGCAAAATATGCACTTCTTTTTATTTACTACAATAGCTGATATTGAAACTTGATGTATATTCACTTTTTACCTTTTCTTATTTTCCCATTTATTAATTACTAGCCGAGTACCCGCGCCTAGCGGCAGCGGTATCTAGTTTCGACAAAATTCTGGCGGCGAATATTACTTTTGAGAAACTTTATTTGTAGCACAAATTAATATTTTTCTATAACATTTTTCAACAAATCTGCCAACATAGTTTTAAGATAGAATAGTCTATTAAGATTCAAAATTTGTAATAATAATAATAATATATTAACTCATTTTTTCGAATTTAATAATACCCTCACATAACAATAAAAAAAAAAAAACTAAGCAAGTATCCGTGCATAGCAATGAAATTTTATAGCGGTAGATAGTTATTGTGATATTTTAGTTACACAAAATACTCAACCAAAATATTATTTTCGTAACCAAAATATCATTATAACTATCTGCCGTTATAACATCTCGTTGTTATGCACGGGTACTCGTATAGTTTTTATAAAGTTATCTGATGATTTTGTTTCAAGGACTTTTACAAACGTAAACTCATACATGAATGTATAATTGTACAAACATACTTAGTCAACTAAATCATACACACATACGAAATACAATTATTCATCATTTACTACATAATGTATGCTCCTGTCAATATTGTTGTTTCCATCACATTCCACATCTTGGTCTATGATATCTTCACCAAAAATGGCTGTAAATTCGAAAATCAATGAATCAAAATTATGAACATTTAAATAAGCAAAAACTGTTGAAAAAAAGAGAATATATATATAGCATTTGTGAGGGTCATAACAAAAGCATCTGCTTCTACTAAGCATGATCACCCAAGTGGGTGGTACGTTTTCATAGTGGAAACTGTATGAAATATTCAAAAAATGACATTTGTAGAACATGCGTTTAAATAGTAAGAAAGACCAATGAACTAAAAAGTTAGTTATAATTAAATGTGACTTCTCATTCATAATGATCATTTCAACATTAAACAAATGATTTATACCGTACATAGGCTTCTTCGTCTAGATACGAATCTGGACCATATGATACTATTGGACTCAAATCATCAACAAAACTGTGATCAAAGTGTGTCACACCATAGCTGGAAAAAAAAACGACGTATGAAAAAGAACGTGTTTGTTCATGTCAAAACGTTTTATAGCGTTTCATTGTAGGGGACTATATTAAATTGAGAAATTCAATTTACACGATATGATGAATGAATCCCGGGGACCAGAACCATCCTTACATTTGCTTGTATTTTGTTCAACCATAACAATGTATACAGATATATATGAATACATGTAACAACACAAGAAAACACGTAATTAATAAGGGAAAAAAGATTCAAAGTGAGCAATAAAATGCATATATACATGTACCTTCTCGAAAGTGATACCCTTATCGGGTTGATTACTTTGAGTTTGTTATGAGGCATTGAGGTCATTGTGTCCAAGCTCTCATGTCTGAACACGTAAGATGATATTTTCTTTCATCAAATGGGTACAAATGATTTCCACCAAATATATTACAAAACTATATATTTACCTTTACAACATTCTTCATTAACGGTTTCACCTGATTAATGAAAGTTGAAAACATTGTAACATTTGATATCCAAAGAAAGCATAAAAACTAAAGAGACATAAAATAAAATACAAAGATGTTAAGTAATATGTCTTACGGTATCGAGAAGATTAGTCCATGATTTCAACTCTAACATGTTGATGTTGTGGATGAGCCTGCAAGATCAAAACAATAAGTAATCTACTCAAAACCAAACATACACATTAAAATAAGGAAATGGATCAAGGATTGCATAATAAAAAGATGGTGGAAACAAAAGCATTAGACTTTTTTTGCTAACAAATTGCGATGAAAGTTTGCATCGATGGAGGCTTTATATATTAATGAAAACACAGTTAAAAATATCAATCTAAGTTAGGCAATGATTTATACATAACATGCAAATTTGAAATTGTTTTTAGAGATGAATGCTACGGGGTAATTTGAATAATTAGGTATATTTTTAATAAAATAATATGTTTGCAATAGTTGTCATATATATTTAACAATGATATCAATTGTTCAACTGATACTACCTATTAGCATTTAGTAACTTAAATAGTTGCCTAAACAAATTTGAAAAAACACGTTTGACTAAATATTCATGACAAAGTTTAAATTTTAGTCAAAGTTTAAATTTACTACATAATTTTAAGTTATTAAGTTTTCTTAATTAGTTCCTTCAATACACGCATGGATGTTTAAACATTTCAAATGCATGCATGGTTTATTTAGGTTGTTTGTGGGTTTGTTTAGGTTGTGTTTGTTGTTGTACTGATGTTGTTTACGTCTTTTGTGTAATGGCTTATGGCCTAGGTTCTTTTAATAAAGCCAACTTTCAAAAAAAAAAAAAAATGCATGCATGGGTACCTTGACTTTTTTTTCGACATTCAATATCCAATATTCAATATTCAAGTTTTCACTTTTCCTTTTGACTTTTGACTATTTTTCCATTTTAGATAGTAAAGATAAAGATAACAAAATTTTCTTTCACAACTTTTAATTTTAATCTTCCCTCTAAAATATCACAAACACTTTTCCCGCACCATTCTGTCCACCGTCGACCACATCGCCACCATTTGCCCGATCACTTTCAGAAAGGTTTAATTATTTTATTTCAGTTTTTTTTTTTTATTTTTTTTTTTATTAATTCTGATATGTTATATGTGTTTATTTTTCCCCAAATTCAAATGTATGGGTAATTGGTTAAGCTGCAATAGTTTCATTCAAGCTCAAAAACGGATCATCATATCTAGATGGTTAGAATCAATCAATTAAATAGTTAGAACTAATCAGTTGTGATAACTAGATGGATTTAATAATTTCAAATGGACTCGAGCATGTCGCAATGGTCAAGGTGAGCAAAAAAAATATTGTTGCATTATTCAGTTTCTGAACAAATTAAAATTGATATGATAGAAGCCAATGTTGTTCTGATTGTTTAATGAACGCACATCACATGCTTGATAAAATGTCAATTTCAAATGTATCATTTGCCCTAATTTTTGATTCGTTGCTGTTTATGAATGTAGGGATAATCGGATAAGCGGAACTAGTTTCATTCAAGCTCAAAAATGGATCATCATATCTAGATGGTTAGAATCAATTAATTTGATAGTTAGAACTAATCAGTTGCGACAATTTGATGAATTTTTGTTTTCACTGATTTTGGTTATTTTATAATATATGCCTTAAATGACTTTTATGCTAGATCTATTTTTGTTGAGCTAAAATAATGTTTAGTAACCTTTTTTGGCATGATATGTAGTAGTGAGATTATTGAAGTGATAATTATATACATATTTGGTTACGAAATTGAAATTTAGACTTGTTAAGGGGGTTCAAAATAGTTAAGTATTTAACTATTTTTTGCATCTTGGATCAAAGAGTCTGGAAAGGTGGGTTTGGGTTTTGTTGCTCGAATTATAATGGTGAAGTGTTATTTTCAGGTGCTCGAGGATATTGCTTTGCGAGTTCTCCATTGGAAGCCGAAGCGAAAGCTATCATGTGGGCTATGAGTCATGCTCGAAGTAGATGCTTCCCAAATGTTGTTTTCGGATCCGACTCTTTGTGCCTATTTAATGCACTGCGTAGCGGATCTACTCTTTTACAAATTAGCAATATCTTTTCACAATTTTTATGTATTTCATTAGCTTTTAGTATGTGCGAATGGTCATTTGTTAAAAGAGAAGGAAATGAAGTTGCTCATAGTATAGCTAATTGGGTCGGAGGATGTAGGGTATGTTTTGCAAAAATAGATTTTGCTGGTGCTGTTGATTAAAAAAAGATTATAAAAAGAGATTATTTTTATAAGCTACATGAAATAACTTTTTATTTTTAGAGATTATGGAAGCTTATTTTTTTAATAATCTCCTATAAGTTGTGTCTGCCAAATGAAGATTATTTTTTAGTTAGCTTATTTTTTGAAAATATAAGCATAATTTTTCAATAATCTTATGTGCCAAACATAGCCATGTAATGACGAGAACATTCTGGAGGGTAGAGTTCCGAATTATGCTTTTATACGAGGGACTGAAAATGTACTATTATCCTCTTATTGTATGAAATTATCCCTTTTTTTTTAATTAAAAAAAACTACTCATTAATACTCCACTTTTCACCTTTTTCATATTTTCCCATTTATTTCTTAATGGGTTTTGTTAAACACAATAAGCATTCTAAATTTATGAAATTAACAATTAATGAACTCATATTATCCATAATTATATAGTTTTAATCATTATAAAAGAGATAAGTGATGTTAATTATGGAATGTTTAGAGTTCATTAAGTGTTCATTAAATGTTAATTATGTATTTATAAAATGCTTATACATAACCCATTTGGTTGTGTTTAACAAAACCAATTTATTAATTACTCGTATAACAAAATTTTCTTTCACAGCTTTTCAATCTTCCCTCTAAAATATCACAAACATTTTCAGGCTTCACTTTTCCGGCACCATTCTGTCAACCGTCGACCACATCGCTACCATTCATCCGCCGTCCACCGTCCGCCGTCCGCCTTCCGCAGTCAACCACATCGTTACCATTTGTCGGATCACTTTCAGAAAGGTTTAATTTTAATTTTAATTTTATTTATTTATCTAATTATTATTTTTTTTATTTTTTTATTTTTGTGATTCTGATATGTTGTTATATGTGTTTATTGTTGGAAAATTGGTTGGCAAAAGTGACTTTTGACCAACTTTGGACACAATTATCTATATGTATATGTCACATATATGAGTAATAGTTTGTAGGTTCGCGTTCTCCTCGAAGAGAGCTTCGCAATAAGCCTTTATGTGTCCAAAATAGAGTTGATGTGAATGAGATATCGGGTCTCAAAGTTAGGCATTCGGTACCATGCCTAAAGAGGAAAAGTAGTTTATTTTCAATCCCACCTCGGTGGGATGAGTAAACTTAGAGGGAGTCTATTGTGTATAAATAGAGGCCCTAATTCCACAAGTTTCACACACATCAAATCAATAGTTATTATTGATTTCCAACATATGGAATACGATCTCTTAAGATGAAATTCTGGCAGTTTAGTTAAGTCCGACAAGACAACTTCTTGTTTTGGTTGTTGTATCCGGGAAGCAGACGGCGAATCTGCTTTTAAGGAAGCGTGTCAAACACGTGCCTCGGCTCTTAGTGCTTCTTTGTTGATCTTTATTTTGGTGATCAAGTAAGTCTTTTGACTATTTTATTATTTTATTTAATTATCGTTTATCCGCTTACATTTACATTTGTATTTAATTTTACATTATTTATTCTTGTTAATTTTATTTATTTAGATTTTATTAATAAAAGTGTAACCGTTTCCCTCTGAGTCTTAAAAGCAGTTATGTTTAATGAATTAAAACACTTTTATTAAAATATGATTTATTTTAATTAATGATTTTATACAAACTGTTTTTCTTTGAAACCAAGATTGTGCTTATTTGAAAATCGGTTTATAACTTAATGAATTTTAATTAACATTTGGTATATGATTTATAACCGATTTTAAAGCAGTTTATTGAATCGGTTTATATTGAAACCATGATGAGTTTCTTTTCAAACCGATTTATTTAGTTTGTTTATTGCATGTGTTATTATTTAAATCTGGATACTGAAACCAAGCTTGTGTTTCTCGGAATCATATTTGGTACAAGTTTACATAAACCATGTCGAGTTTATTAGATACCATATTGTTTTAACAGTTTTTAACTGTTTTTTTGTGTTTAAATATTCACAAGTTAACTGATGGTAACATAATTTGTGACCCTAGTGAATCTTGCGAATGTAATTGGTGCGCCAGTTACTAACATGGTTAAAAATCATGATGAAATTAGATTCATTGAAACCAAGTGGAGTTTCTTTGAAACAAATCTCATAAAATACAAGTTGTTATTTTATTAGATTACTAGAACGTGTTTATTGAAACCAAGATGAGTTTGTTTGAAACAAAATCTGATAATATACAAGTTGTTATCATATTTTGTGGAAAAGTTTCTTTGACTTGTTTAGCTTATTTAATTAAACCAGGTTGAGTTTAATTATAAACTTAATATAGTTCTTGAAACTTTATGCATTTGAAAGTAGATCTATAGAAACCTTGTTGAGTTTCTTTGAAAGAGTAAATCTATTTTGAAACCTTGTCGAGTTTCATTGTAGAATTATACCATGTGATGCAGATCTATTAAGATATTGTTAAAGAAGATTGACAAAATCATATTACAATGTTGTTTTGTTTAAAAACATTATGTAATATGCGATATTGTTTAATTGTTTAATTGAAATACTTGTTTAAAAGCGGTTTTGTATAATGGATCTTACAAAAGCAGAGTGTTTTAAACAAAATTTGATGTTATCGTGTTTGTTAAGAAACACTTTGTGATATAGCAAGTTGTTAATTATTCCAAATTTAGTGTTACACTAATAACGGAATATTAACGAGAATGTTCGAATATCATGAGTGACATCTAAAAAATCTGCTCCCGAACTTGATGAAAGGGAGACCGATACTCGAGTTATGTGTACGGTAGATGCTTTAAAGCATTCAGATTTTATGTGCCATAACTATGGGTTAAATGGCTTGAATGAAATGAAAATTGTTGCCAAGGCGGGATCCGACATTAGAAAATGGTGGATTAACACTTGGGCATCATGTCATGAGTATAATGATAAGAGTTTGGTTAACTCTTTGAAAGTAGTAGAAAATGGAGAGATGCAATCTATGGGCAACTCTATAACTGCTAATAGCAAGGGAAAAGAAATGTGATGTTGACATTCACATGGAAAAGAGCTTAAGTGAACCAACACGTTGTATGTGTCGAGATTCGTAGGAATCTTGTGTGCGGATGGTTGCTTAATAAATTTGGCTTTATTTTATTTTAATCAAATAAAATTGAGTTAACATTGAACAAAATTTTGGTCGGTGCGGGTTATGCCCTTCATTAAATGTTTAAGTTGAATCTATTTTTTAATAAAATGACTATGAATTGACTTATTTGATCACGTGAATGTATAGCATGGCCAACTCGGACATGTTAATTTAACTCAATCGTTGTTTAATTAAATAAGCGAACACGGATTACAAAAGAAAACTTATGTTGAAGCCAAATTAACAAGCTTGTCTTTTCACTCGGTTGACCGTATATTAACCGAACCCTTGATTCACATAGTTTTATGTGATTTGGAATCGATACCTACTAAGGTAGCAATTAGGTACTTCATCGTAATTGTTGATGGTAGCACAAAATATTGCGACTTTTACTTACTTGAGAGTAAGGATATAGACAAGATTGATCTATACAAATAAGTTAAGAATCAACTTATTATCGAAAACAAGGCGGTTCAAAGTGATATTGGAGGTGAATATGTGTCTCCATTTCATGTATGTTCTAAACATGGAATAAGACATAAATTTATTGCTCCTTATACACTACAACATAATTGTTGATAGGAAAGAAGCGTGCCTTAAAGATATGGTTATGCCATGTTGTTAAAGTCATGGTTTAAGCCATGGCATGTGGGGAAAGCGGTTTTATTGGCTACTTATCTTTTAGATAAGATCCCTGTAAGGAAAAGAAGATAGTTTTATGAACTATGGATGGGAAGAAAACCATCCTATAAGTACTACGAATGTGGGGGTGTCTATCATCTCGACACCCAAGGTTCAAAATATTGGACCTAAAGCGTGGTTTGCATAATTTTGGATATGCTCATATGAGTTGTGCTTATCATTTCTTTGTATGTGATTCGGAAGCGATAAATATACACAAAGATACGATAACCGAATCAAGGAAAACTTTCATTGTATGAAACCGTGTTTCCTTGATTATTAGAGGAGAATGGATGTTCATCTAGGCTTGGTGGTAAAGTTTTCCATGATGAGAGGCAACCAAATGATGAAGTCCTTCATGATGAGAAACATCAAGATGATAATGTTGTTCATGATAAAAGACAACAAAGGAGTTGATAATGATCTCCAAGATGAGAGACAAGATCAAAGCGAGGAAGAAGAGGTTGAACCTAGAAGAAGCAAAGGGCAAGAACCAGAAATCGTTTGGACCCAATTTTGTTTCTTTTATGGTTGAAAACGAACCTACTTCATATCGAGGCGGTTACTTCCTCGAAGGGCCTCAATGGGAAGAAGCCATTAAAAGTGAAATATATTCTATTTTGCAAAATCATACTTGGGAGCTCATGGATTTACCTCGTTGTAAACCACTAGGCTATAAATGGATCTTCAAGAAGAAGATGGCCGATGGCACCATTGACAAGTATAAAGCAAGATTAGTAATCAAAGGATTTAGACAACGAAGGTCTTGATTACTTTGATACATATTCGCTTGTTACGCGAATAACCTCGATTAGGATGATACTTACTATTGCCGCTTTAAGAAATTTGAAAGTTCACCAAATGGATGTGAAACGGCATTTCTAAAGCGGAGATTTAGAAGAAGAAATCTACATGAACCAAACCGAGGGTTTCATGGCTCTGGACAAGAGAACAAAGTTTGTAGGCTTGTTAAGTCATTATATGGCTTAAAGCAAGCTCCCAAACAATGACATCAATTTTTTTTCACGTCATGTCGAACATGGATTTAAAAATAACGGATGTTTATGGAAAGAAATAATTGCTTTGGTATATATGTAATCATGTGTCTATACATAGATGGTATACTTATCATGAAAGTGATAACAAGATGATCAAATCCACTAATGAAATGTTGGAGTCAAGATTTGACATGAACTACATTGGTCGCTCGATATGGTTCTTGGAACTAAGGTCATATGAAACCAAATGGATTTGTTTTGAAGTCAAAAACACTATAAGGACAATATTCTTGAGAGGTTCAATGTGGGGATTCCGCCTAGCTAGAACTCAATGACATCTTTTAAATCTCGTTATAATAGAGGTAGAGGTGTTGCCTATTTTGAATACTCGAGAGAATATTGGGCGTCTTATGTGTCTAATGACGTGTGTAAGACTTGATTTAGAATTTATAATCAAGTTAAGTAAATATACCGATAATTCAAGTGATGACCATTTGAATAGTATTACACAAGTACTATGATACTTACGATATTGCATTTTAGAAGATATCCAACTGCTATCTAATGATAGAGTAATGCAAATATGGATTCTTACATAAAGAATATAGATCCACTAGGCGGATGTATTGACTCTCGTGGGAAGTCGTGTCTTGGAAATCTTGAAAGTATTTCAAACAGACTTTTATAGCTAAATCTATGATGGAATTTAAATTTATCATTTGAGATAAATTTATAGAATATGTGGATATCTGCGTTAATTCGTAGAGGACATACCAAGATGGCGTAAACCGTGCGACCATCTATATAAAGTGTGATAGTCAATTGAAATTGACAGAGCTCATATCACAATGTAAAGCGGTAAGTCGAGACATATCCATCATAGGCGTTGATTGGTGCGACAACTACTCTCAACTAGAGTTATCACGATTGACTACGTAAAGTGAATGGATAACATCGCGGATCCGCTACGAAAGGCTTAAACAGAGAGTTAGTTAGTAAGTCGTCTAAAGGAATGGGACTAAAGCCCTTAAAGGAATGAGTTTATATGAAGGAAAACCTAACCCAGTTGTTGGAGATCCCAAGATCCGGGTTCAATAGGACAACCTAATCATATAAATGTGGGGAAGTCACGTCAATATGGGGAGTTACTTAACATTGTAACTTCCTAGTCCATTCCTATAACAAATGTGACTTGTTGAGAGGTTAAACATATGGCTTTAATGATTCGGGATGAAATCACAAAGCATAATGATTCGAGATGAAATCACAAAACATATGTTTTAATGATTCAAGATGAAATCACCTATGTGAGAGAGAAGTGGGGTCGCTTTGAAGGGAATTGTGGGGCGCAAATCCTAAGAGCTCTTGAGAACCGTGCAAATGTTCGGGACCATAATGAACATGACTATGAGGGCTTAACAATGTTAGGGAGAGTCTTGTGTGAAATGTATTTTCGTCTACATAAACAGAGCCTGAGTTCAAGGACATCGCGTCTACTCGGATCTAGGAGACTAAGTGCATCTCACAAGGGAAGGTTCAAAGGGTCACACCTACCTATCCTTTGCAAGATTTAACTATTGGAATTTCATCGTAATTTTTGTGTATTACGACCGATCTCCATTCATGTGGGGGATTGTTGGAAAATTGGTTGGCAAAAGTGACTTTTGACCAACTTTGGACACAATTATCTATATGTATATGTCACATATATGAGTAATAGTTTGTAGGTTCGCGTTCTCCTCGAAGAGAGCTTCGCAATAAGCCTTTATGTGTCCAAAATAGAGTTGATGTGAATGAGATATCGGGTCTCAAAGTTAGGCATTCGGTACCATGCCTAAAGAGGAAAAGTAGTTTATTTTCAATCCCACATCGGTGGGATGAGTAAACTTAGAGGGAGTCTATTGTGTATAAATAGAGGCCCTAATTCCACAAGTTGATACACATCAAATCAATAGTTATTATTGATTTCCAACATATGGAATACGCATCTCTTAAGATGAAATTCTGGCGGTTTAGTTAAGTCCGACAAGACAACTTCTTGTTTTGGTTGTTGTATCCGGGAAGCAGACGGCGAATCTATTTTAAGGAAGCGTGTCAAACACGTGCCTCGGCTCTTAGTGCTTCTTTGTTGATCTTTATTTTGGTGATCAAGTAAGTCTTTTGACTATTTTATTATTTTATTTAATTATCGTTTATCTGCTTACATTCTGTTTGTATTTAATTTTCTGTTATTTATTTACTGTTAATTTTATTTATTTAGATTTTATTAATAAAAGTGTAACCGTTTCCCTACATTTATTTTGCCCCAATTTCAAATGTATGGGTAAATGGTTAGAATTAATCAACTAAATAGTTAGAACTAATCAGTTGTGATAACTAGATGGATTTAATAATTTCAAATGGACTCGAGCATGTCGCAATGGTCAAGGTGAGCAAAAAAAATGTTGATGCATTATTCATTTTCTGAACAAATTAAAATTGATATGATAGAAACCGATGTTGTTCTGATTGGTAATTTGGTACTTAGTAATAAGTTTATGTATTTACTAATGTCGGGCTTATCATGGTGTTTGATGAACGCACATCACATGTTTGATAAAATCTCCTAGTTGTTAATTCCAATATTCGATATACATAGTTTAAACAAAGTGTATGTTACCCTTCTAACTTTCAAAGTTACTTTGGCGCAAATATATATTTCTCTGCATTTTGCATCCTTCTATGCTTAATTGTAGGATTCTAATATAAAGTCAGTCACGAGCCACGATTCATAGTTTGCTTGCTCGCGTATATATTTGACTGAAATAATGTATCATTCATTTGTAAAATCACATTTAGTAAGCAACCAAAACAACCTGTCAAACAATTTCATAATTATACATATATTAATTAGAGCTTACAAAACGGCGACAAAACATGCCGTTTAGGCTCCCCTTTTTTTTTCTTCAGCCCAACTGCAGTCCATCTTCCTTCTTCCTGGCCTGCTCCCCTTTATAATATTGAACTTATGTTACACATGTTTTAATCTCTTTAATTACATACGCCTTATATCCATTGGCTAAGAAATAAAGTTTCAGCTATTAAGTTTTGTTTTTCTTGCCGGTGGGTGTTGTTGTTTTGTAATGTTCGGGTTAATGGAGTTAGTGAAGCGATGGTCATTCTTTCAGGTATTTGTTAGATTGCTATAAAGGTGTGAACTTTGGTAGCTTTTATGAGGTTTTTTAGTGTTTGTGGCATTTTAAGAGTAATGATTTTTTTGGTATAATTAGAGATTGGATTTTAATGTTTTAGGTGTTAGTGGTGGATAAAGGTTTATGGATAAGTTGATGCAATGGTCATTGTTTGTGGCATTTT
This sequence comes from Chrysanthemum lavandulifolium, assembly GCA_022545495.1. Classification (NCBI taxonomy): domain Eukaryota; kingdom Viridiplantae; phylum Streptophyta; class Magnoliopsida; order Asterales; family Asteraceae; genus Chrysanthemum; species Chrysanthemum lavandulifolium. The sequence continues at coordinate 306,104,012 of CM040239.1, read as the reverse complement.
TTAAATGGCTGTTGTATTCATTTCAATGGTCTATATTAGCTTAATTAGTGCTTAAAGTAGCCACAGTAGGGCCGTTTGGCTTATTAAACGTAGAATCAGATATAGTGGTTAAATGATCGTAGCTTGAGCTTTTATGGTCCAAATCAGTTGCAGTAGGCTTATTACAGATGGTTTAGGTTAGTTTTAGGTTGTGGTAGCTTTTTGTAGCTTATTAAATAACCATTTTCCCATTCTCTTAGCTGCTACTTCAAGCCATGTTGAAAATTGTTACTACAAGCCATGTTGAATAAGTTATTTTTATCTTTATTAGTGTTTATCATGCGGACTTGAATATGAGGCTCCTATCTAATTAGAGTATATAGAGGATTAATATTGGAATAAATAGGAGCTATGTCAAAGCTGCAACCTAGGAGGCTTCTTTTTTGTGTTTAAGATTAGGCATGTATGGCTATGTCCAACTAATGTCAATTTTATTTGTTATATCTGAACAAACAATGTTGCGATTGATAAGTTATTCTTTTGTTCTTTCATTCAGTTGTAGGGATTTTCTCGGCGCTGCTGAAGATGCGTCCATCTTTGAACATGTTTTAATTGACAAGTTTCCGGTAATTCATTGCTTTCCTCCAACTCTCCAAGTGAAGAATTCGTGTTTGTTTACCTGCCGGTTTACTGTCGTTAAAGGTGAGCTCTAATTACTACGTATATTATTCGGTTTAAAGAGTTAAATGGTTGATCAATAGCGGTTTATTTTTCATCACACTACAAGGGTAGTGTTCGACAAAAAAATTTGTGTTATCTATATACGTTGTACTCACTCCGACCCACCTTGCTATTGTCATGTAGTATGCTGCGGGTGTGGAGCTTTCTGAAAGGATTTGCAATGCTGGAAGATTCATCGAAAATGAGGTCTGAAATTGATAAGTAATGGAAATAAATATGTTTAATTTAGATTACTATTTTTGGTTTGGATCCATAGTATATTCATATTATCGATCAATATTTCAGGCTACATACTTCTGTCAACAGCTTATATCAGGAGTTTACTATTGCCATTTTATGATAAATGAGACGTGATTCTTTCAGATATTCATATGATCTATACATGTAGTTAAGTATGATTAGTTGAGTACTTCAGTAACGGATCACTATTGTGCAGCAAATTTGTCATAGAGGTTGGAAGCTTGAGAACAATTTTAGATGGGACCACTGCACGACGGTTGAAAATTTGTGCCTTTGGCTATTGTAAGGTTTTCATTGTCTAGCGTATTTAAGATTATCATTTAAATAAGATCAAAATCGATATGCTAATATTATGTTATTGTGCAGTCATCTCTATTGCATTCGAGACCCAAATCCTAATGACAACATATCTATGCCATTTACGATAGTTGAAACATGATTTGACGCGCTGGCAACTAGAACTCAACTATTAGATCAGTGACCTTGAAACAGATGGCACGATTCCTTAACTTTAAATTTCCGCCGCTTTTAATCTCTATTTATATTATGATGTGTTTCGCTTATATTATGCTAATGTTTCAGATTTTGTAATTTCAGAGGTACAAATGACCACCGAAAAATGTTGAGGGTGGTTCGTGCAGCCATAACAATCGGACACGATCGATAGCCATATGCAAGTGAATACGGAATTTTTTTTCGTGTTCAATGAATACATGCTTGGTATTCATTCTTTTTCCTTTTTTGAATACCGTTAAATTTGATAACATGTTGCTGTTACATTTACTCACCACTGCGTCCTTTTAAATACGACTACTTCTTTTCAATACCTTATATTAACTCAGTGATGACTGCTATAGAATGGCGAGTTGTTCCACTTCACATCAGAATACCGGACGGTGTTGATATATGACGAGTTGGGGGATATCATTATTGCCACGAGAAACATTGAAATATGCAGATGTTGGTAAATACTGGTAATTCTACTATTATAAGTGATTTAATGTTGTGTCATTAACTGTTAATCAAACTCAGTGCTTGCAAACCAGGTTTTCACCCTCAAACTGATTTGAATATATGTTTTCATAGGTGAGGCAACTTTGAGTACTCGCCTTTTATGGATTCTGTATAATCTCACCAGTCTGGGCAGCTACGAATTTGTAGCAACTCTTTAAAATCGACAAAGGGATGAGAAGAACACGCCACTGCTGGAAATTGTATTTCAGGTACGAGCCTCATTATAAACACCAGTGGAATTCTAAGATTTCTTCTAACCTGTTTGCAAGTACAAAGTGGTATTTTTCTGAAAATCAATTTCAGTTTGGTTTTCGTCATCATTAGCTGTTACTGATAAGGAATTTGCAGCATTCTGTTGGTTGGAGTATTAGTACCTAAACAAATGATAGATGTATAGACTTGGGGGTTTTGAGACGGGTTCTGATTTTGCAGGTTCTTATTCTTTTTTTTGCTTGAGGATTCAGTAACTGTTAACCAACATGCAGCAGTTATGTTTTAAGTTTTCAGAGTTTTTTGGTATCCGTGTTTATGCTTTGACCATCTTCAGTTACATAATATTAAGGACATATGTATATGCTTTGGGTTATAGTTCTGCACTTAGGTAACCGGGTTATACCTTTGGGTTGCAGCCAACAATGTTTTTTTTTTTTTTTTTTTTTCTGTCTTGCATATGCAGACCTGACCCTGGTCTGTGATCGCTGTCTAATTGCAGTTCTGTGTCTTGCGACTGTTATAAGATACATGAACGGGTATGTTACTTTTGCAAATAAGTGGTATTGCTACTTTATCATACTATATAAGAAATGTGATGATGACAATATCCGGATTAGTATCTTGACTTGGCAGTCACACCGAGTGTGTCTGCAGCCCGTCAGGTATTTGGTACCGTTACTGTACACGTAAATCTGAGCCTTCTGTGTATGATGAGTAAGGGACGTAATAATATCGCGTCACAGTATGATATAAGCTGAAGCATAAGTTGGTAGTAATCATAAAAAGAGGGAAGTCGGGTTGGAGATGAAAAGAACAAAGGAAACAATATCGTGTTTTTCATTTTAGTGGCCAAATAAAATTATAGTATATGATGTTGATAAAAGAAAGAACCAGTTTATAGGCTGTTCGGGATTGTTTTTCTTGAAGTGCTTAGGAATTGTTATTGTGTTTAGGAATTGTTAATTAGGCTGCAAAAGAAGAGCTTAATGTGCTCATTATTTTAAAATTTCTAACGGTGTTGTAGGTTAATGAGGCGTCAAGCCTTTCAACTCATTTAGATTTCAGAAGGACTGTCTCTCAGCTTACGATGCTCTTTGGAGTGATTTTCGTGCCTACCAGACGATCAGTCAAAGGTGATTTTGTAGTACTATTGTCCATTTATGTTTCAGATCTATTTCAGGGTCTTTGTGTGCCTTATACATGCATAAACGGTTATTGATATGGCTTTGGATTAAATTGATTGGACTTGAAGTTTTTTGGAAATTCAAACTGAATTTATCCCTCATTCCTGTTATTGTAGGATGTGGCATCTGCAAAAGGAAAGGAATTTGGCGCCTGCTTTCTCAACCATTGAGCCACGCATAAACTAAGCATCCACGCGAGCTCATTGTGTAGCTAAGCAAATAGCTCCAGTGTGTAGAAGGTTTGTCCAGCGGGTACTCTTAGGCAGGATTTAAACTGCTTTTTTGTTATTTATGTCAAATGACTGCTGCAAATACTTATGATTATTGCTATGTGCAACAAACAGGTTATTCAATATCCAAATAGCTGTGACTGAAGATAAAACGTCGCCGTGTACGGTTTTTCCGGTAATTGTTCGTTCGACAAGACACGAGTAGTGTCATGGTTTCGTGCAATCTTAATATTTATCGATATTTATGCATATTGTTTCAGGCAACTTTCTCGGGCTGTTTGGAGTTTCACCACACTGTAAGGTGTTGTTTGGATAGGGGCTGTTTGACTGCGTGACGCTCCCGCTTAGCCCAAATCCTAGCCCAACAGATGAGCAAAAAAAAAAAAAAAATTGGTACAGATGTAATTCAAAGTCGGTACATACCAAAGCTTGAAACACGTTGAAGAAGAAAGGGTGCTTCCAGAAAGGGTTAGAAGGTTTCAGTTAGATGTGTACCGATAGGGTTTCTGTTGGCAGTACCAGTAGCACAAAAGGTGGTTATCTACAAACATGAAGAATGGCAGATTTTTCGCCTACCAGTAGTAGACGCACACGTAGGGCTGAGCATCGGGTCTAAACCCGACCCGTCCCGACCCGAACCGACTATACCGAATCCCGACTACACACTATAATCAATACCGAGTCCCGACCCGAGTATGTCGGTTCGGTTTCGAGAAAGTGGCGGGCTAATCGGTCGGTTTGGCGAGCAAACGGGCCTAGCCCGAGTTCACATAAATGGGGGCATCAAATATAGTTTTAATGAAGAAGATAACTCAAGCTGAGAAATGTTTTTTTAGATTTCGGATTATACAGTAGAATTAGTAAGCTTGTGGAGAAGATGATAGCATTTGAAAGAGAGAGAAAACGAAATTAAATATTCAACTAAGTAGTACAATTACTATATGTCACGTGATATATTGAGACGAAAAGTTATGTTACCAAGGTAAGTTATGTTACAGCTCATACTATATACATACAAATAAATAAAGCAATCAATTTTTTTTTACCTACCTACCAAAATGAATCTTATCTCATAAGGATTCTTATCCTCTCATCTTTTTACAAATAAATAAAGCACAAACACCTAACAGTTTGACCAAACCGAGATATCTTTTTATCTTCATAAACCAATATCTTCTCATCTTCATAAACCAAAAAATAAGATATCCTCAAAAACCAACAGTTTTGATCAAAAAAAAAACCCAAGAGTTTGATTTATTCTTAAATTTATTCAAATGAGAATCTTATCTCCATAAACTACAAACACCCAACGGTTTGATTTATTCCATGGTCTTACTTGAAGCAATGGATGGCTCAGATCCTGCTTTTGATTCTCGAAGGACTACTTGACGGCTGAGATTATGTCAGAAGAAAGCTAATATGTATTCGGGCCATCGGGTAAATACGGGTTTCAGTCGGGTTTTCTTCCGACCCGACCCGATACCGATAAAATGAGATTTATCCAACCGACTCCGACCCGCTTGATAGTCGGTCGGGTTCGGGGCTTGTCGGGTCGGTCGGTTTGTCGGGCTAATTGGGTATCGGTCGGTTTTGCTCAGCCCTGCGCACACGAGACACACGTAATGCAATCGGTATAGCGATAAATATCAACTGCCCCGCCGCAACGCGGCGGGTTCGTAGCAACCCTTGTTAGTTATAATAAGCAATCCCAAACACGCTGTAAAAGAATACTTAATAAGCAATCTCAAACATTACTTGTGTAATTATATATGGGTTGTTTTGGATTCATTATTGAAGCATCTCAATCAAGTGAATGTTACATTTCCTACTGCTAATGTAAACTTATAAACAAATAAAGCATCATATGTAAATCAATAAAATGATTACTATTGTTAGCCTATATTAAATTCACAAAGAAACTTGAGGTATACTTCGTATGTCCAAATCAGCTGCCATATTTCGATAAGTTTTTAGAGACCCGTTTATACATCTATAGCCTAAACTGTTACATATATAAAGTAAACTCAAAACACACTTAAAAGTAGACAAAATGTGATATGTCTTGAGCAAACCACGTCTCCAATGTAGAGAAGATGTGTAGATAGTATATATGTTATCTCCTTTGTGGCTTTCAACTATAACAAATTTACATGTAAGGTGGTATTTCTGCACAAATGAAATCAAATTTACATCAATACAATTATTATTCCAACACCATTTTTTTGTTAATACTAATAAAAATGGGATGTAGCGGTAGATCTAAGGTCCAACTTTAGTTTTGTAAGTGTTTCACAATAATTTTGTAACACCAATGTCCCCACATAAAAGTAAAGTGTGGAGTATATAAGTGTCCACACTTTATTGCATGACGATGATGTAGCTAATAAAATATGTAAAATGGCATAGCTTTTTTGTAGTGGATTCATTTTAAAGGTTTGGGAAGCGATTTAGGCATGGAAGTTTTTATTCATCCACAGAATTCTAACGTGAATTGACAATTATACCCTTGACATAATTTTACCAATATTTGATCCACCACCATCAAGATCATCAATAAACTCTCTGTTGACACCAAAATATATTCTTGAAGCACGGTAACTACATAAAGCATTAAACTTGATTCGGATATCAATCTCACTGGTGGCATGGTTTTGAGAGATCTACATATATAACTGGTACCCGTCAATGGTAGGTTCTTTTAAAATGAAACACGAGAAAACGTGCATTGAAAATTAACATGTTTTTATTATTTTCACGTTTGATATTTTTGGTTTTCTTGCACCTGAGGAAGTGGAGCTTCTCAACAGAGTTCAACGTGTTATGCATAGTAATGTTATGACATCTTGATCCACAAATGTTGTTTTTAAGAGAATTAGTTTTGCAATCTAAAAGAGCTAGCGCCGCAGTTTGTTGCTCGTTTACCTTTAAACTCTATGTAAATTCAAATTAATTGATGAAATAAAATAAACTAAGATCATTTCTTAAAAAAAAAGAAAAAAAAATATATATCCAATCAATTGTGTGATCGTATATTAATTGATTATTTTATCTTTCAGTACACGCTGCTACTTAACCGAATTAAGAATAAATCGGTCAAATAATACACACAACTATCACACGATTTAAAAATATGCTAAGTAAATAACTAAGAGAGAGAGAAAAAAAAAAAAAAAAAAGTACAACACAAGTAAAAAAGAAAATATTAAAATAACATTAACCGGTATAATGATATGCAGGATAAGATGGGATGAGATACGTATCACACAATCATTTTCAAATAATTAAACTACACGACATATTCTGCCACTACACGTACCATCTTATAAAATACTAAAATACTACTGTTACTGTATAAAAACATCGTATTTGAGCCTCCACATATTACGCTATTTAGGGTTTTAATCCCCTAAAAACATTCAGTTATAATAATAATTAATGAAAGCTAGTTATGGAAAAAGTGAGCGGTGGGTTTATGGGATGTTTAGTAAGAAGAAAGAATGTTGATGATGCATCATCATCTTCTGTTGCTAATAAAGCTGATGGGATTCAGCTGGCTAAGCGGTTGTCTGTTATTGATCTTATTGCCATTGGTAATTTATTTGCTTATTTATATCTGTTATATATATTGATTTTTGTTGTGTGTTACTGGGGAGTGGAGGCTTATTTGTGTTCCAAAAGTTCCTAATGTCATTTTTTCCAGCTAATGATAAGTGAGCTTATGAGCTTTTTCATAGTCAAATATAAGCTAATCCAAAGTCAGGGGCGGAGCCAGAAATTTTTGTTCGGTGGCACATTTTGATAATTTTTAGAAACTACATTACAAAATGGTTATTAAGGGGGGCAAATTACAAAAAAATCTAGATATTTTAGAAAAGAGAAGACCTAAAACCAAGTGTCAGCAGCATCTTGATGGTTACATACAGGGACCATTTATTTTACAACCTATCAAGATGATGCCAAGTAGTTTTAGGTCTAAGTTTAGGCCTAAGTTTAGGTCCATGTATCATTTATCTTTAGAAAATTTACACTACAATTTTTTTTGCTAGGGGGCACGTGACCCCCGGGACCCCTCCCTATCTCCGCCCATGCCAAAGTCCGAACACCCCATAGTTTCTTTTAGAACGCCTAGTTAGTAGTTAGTTGTTCGAGTTGTGTAGTGTCATCCAAGCGGGCAGTATGCCTTCCTCGAACCTTCGCGTTTAGGGAATAAACCCCACTCCTTTTTTCCACTTCGCCAACCTAAGACCTCCAAGGGAAACAACCTCCCCCAAGGTTACCCCGGGTGGCGACCCCCAAATGTACACACCTAGTGAGGTTTGAACCCTTGACCTCTTGTTTGAAAGTCAAGGACCTTACCACTAGGCCATTTGGTGGTGGTTCCAAACACCCCATTTGTCCGATGGTTAGAGTACTTGTGTTTAAGTCAATTGACCCACGTTCAAGTCCCATCCTTGGCATTTGCTTCATATAGGTACCCACCTCCGCAAAACCTATGGGCACACCGGAGAGACTTTGTGGAATAAGAACTCAAGGGTCCGAGTCTTGACTCGTGCTCACTCCAGTTGGTGCCCCACTAGGCCGTGAGAGTTGCTTGAACTATTCCTTGTGGGTGGACAATGGCGGTGCCAAAAGGCACTCGGGTCGTGGTGTTCCCGCCAATCTACACCTTTTGTGGAATAATTGAAAGAGGATAGTGATCTTGTATGTCATTGTCATTGTGTGTAATCAGGATTTCACTTATGGGTAGGCCGAGATGTACCATAAAAAATCAATAATACAACCGGTCATCATTTATATAACATAGGTGGTAAACAAACTAGCAAATAGTTGTAATGTAAATTTGCCTTGGGTTGGGCTAAAATGACATGAATTTGTCTAACTTATAATTGGCTAATACAAATACTATACATTGTTATAAATCTTCATGGGTGGCCATGGCCCAAAGAAGTCATCCATATCGTGTAATGATTAATGACATCTATTTTCCATTTTGATGAATAAAAGTTTTTGATATACTAGGATAGTAGGTGTTTGACTGTTTGGATTAGCGATTTTGTGGGCTTATTTGAATTTGGGAAGTTTGACTAATAGTCGAATACATTTCTCAAACCATGTCCGAGTTATACATAATAAGTTCCTGGTGTTTGGGTGATGTGTATACTTCTTTTTATTAACTTGAAACCAATCTTATTAGGAGTCGGAGCAACAATTGGAGCTGGAGTTTATATTCTTGTTGGAACAGTTGCTAAAGAGCAAACAGGGCCTGCTATCACGATATCATTTCTCATTGCTGGAATAGCTGCTGGGCTTTCTGCATTGTGTTATGCAGAACTTGCTTGTCGTTGTCCATATGCTGGTAGTGCGTATCACTATTCATATCTATGTGTTGGTGAAGGGTAATTTCATACATCGAAATCTTTCATTTTAAAATTTTAATGATATCACAATCAACTAAACTTTAAGTTTTGAAACATGTTACTTCAATTGATATTTTCCAAATTCGATATTTGGTTCTTTTGTTAATGGACGTTTATATTGCATTCGCTTTCAGTGTTGCTTGGTTGATTGGTTGGTCTCTAATATTGGAGTATTCACTTGGTGGAGCAGCTGTTGCACGTGGCATATCTCCAAATATGGTTCGGTTAATTTGTTGTCTCAGATCTATAAATTGTCTCTGATACAATATCAGTATAAGATTCAATTCTAAAAGATATTTCGTTTCTATTTTGAACCAATATATTTTTAGGCCTTGTTTTTGGCGGTCAAGATAGCCTGCCTGCTTTTTAGCTCGTCCCACCATTTTTGGAATTGTAGTTGATCCTTCTGCTGCTGTTTTAGTCTTCATTATAACTGGACTACTGTATGGGAATCAAAGAGGTAATATTCTGGACTGAGTATTTTATAATTATTTAAGTTAATTTCATCTTATTTGTTTTCATACTTTGGCGGATTGGGTATTGTTATTGTTGTGTTCATATGTTACACTGATATACTGCTTTTGTAGAGTTCATTGGCACAAGGTGTAATTACAACCATAAATGTTCTAGCCTTGCTTTTATCATAGTAGCCGTGGATACGTTGGTTTCAAGACTCAATGGGTTGGATATCAAATTCCTGGCGGGTAATAATTTGAAAATGTTCCGCCTGATTTACAATATAACATTACCCTTAAGATTCATACTATACCAAATACAAAATCCTTCTGAATTGTCAGGTATCTCCTTTTGGAGCTAACGGGTAGTTGCTGGCTCTGCAACGGTGTTTTCTCATATGTCGGTTTTGATGCAGTCACTAGCACAGCTGAAGAGGTAATTACTAACTAGTCTGTGTTTTATTATATGTATTGGTCATGTCTCTTTACTAAAATAATTTCTTTGTTTTATTACAGGTGGTGAATCCCCAAAGAGACTTACCAATTGGTATAGGTGTATCATTGTTTACATGCTGTGTTTTGTATATGCTTGTGTCAGCTGTTGTCGTTGGCTTGGTTCCCTGTTCTGCATTAGACCCAGACACCCCTATTGCCTCAGCTTTTGCTAGTTATGGAATGAATTGGGCAGTGTAAGTATGATAAATTTTTCGACGTCCTCTGCTTGGATTCGTAAAAACTGCATTACATCTTGCCTATTATTTATACCACAATCATGATTGCAGATACATTATAACAATCGGAGCTGTTACTGCTCTCTGCGCTGCCTTAATTGGTGGAATCCTTCCGCAGGTATTTAACTTGTGCGTGTGTGTGTGTGTGTGTGGTTATAAGTAGATAGCCAATCTTATGTTGATATAATCATACTTTCTTGTTTTTACAGCCAAGGATCCTGATGGCAATGGCTAGGGATGGTTTATTACCATCTTTCTTTTCAGATATAAATAAACGCACACATGTTCCAGTCAAAAGTACAATTGCAACAGGAATCTTTATTGCATTCCTATCATTTTCCATGAATGTCGATCAATTAGCAGGCATGGTAAGTTGAGACGTGAAACTGTGTGGTGGTTGTATATTAAGTTATTACACATTGGTTACCAGGGTTATTTCCGGATAAACACGGAAAAATATATATTTTGTAATAGTTTATAGTAATTTTTCCTTCTACTACTTCTTCCTGCAGGTTAGTGTGGGTACATTGTTGGCATTTACAGCAGTAGCCGTTTCAATCTTGATACTCAGATATATACCCCCGGAAATCACCCTTGTGCAATCACCTTCCTCGGAATCGGCTGATTTAGTCTCGTCAGAATTAAGTAATGATATTATGGATATTAGCAGCGAAAATCTTAATGATCTTGGGACCAGTTGTCATACTCAAAAAGGTGTAGCCAATGTATGCTTCAATGCTACTATTGTCTTTCCTATTAATTTTGTGTGCAATACTTTTCTGCTGTTGCATCTTTTCTCAAATGTAATCTTTATATACTAACCTTGCTCTATTTCGATGCGTAGATATAGGAAACGAGGCAAGACGACGGAAGATGGCTGCTTGGAGCATAACTGTTGTTTGTGCAGGAGTGCTTGTGCTTGCATCTGCTGCTTCGGCTAAAAGCATTCCCAGGTATGTTATAATCTTGAAGTTGGTTATGTTATTTTCATCTCATACATAACTAATTTAAATCCTATTGTATCAGTGTTCCTCGCCTCATATTGTGTGGGCTAGGAGGTGTTGCTCTATTGTCAGGTTTGACCGTGTTGACTTGTATAGATCAGGATGATGCTAGGCTCACGTTTGGAGAAACTGGAGGTATCTCTGTACTCTAGTGTTTTTTAATACATATCTGAGAACTGAGATGAAATATTATTAGTCTGTTTTATGTTTTATTCTGTATTTAAGTTTTTAATGTACTATGTTGAAACTGCTAAATGTGTTATATCAGTATTTTTATTGTACTAATTGCATAGCATATCTTTCAGGTTTCCTCTGTCCATTTGTGCCTTTCTTGCCTGTCGCGTGTATTCTTGTGAATGCCTACCTTCTTATTAATCTAGGGTGAGTTCGTTGGTTTTAGTCTTTTAAGTGTCTCTTTTCATTGTGTGAATGCTATGAACCATGTTACAATTCCATGATATGCTAAATGGAACATTTTCAAACATGCAAAGTTGGTACATGGATACGCGTTTCAGTGTGGCTGTAAGCTATGTGAATATATATTGTTGTACTTTGTAAATTAAAAGCAGTTATATTCTCATAGGTTTGAGCCATGAAAAAGTGTTTCCAGGTTTTGATTCAAACACCATTATGACTTACCGCTAAGGAGGCTAGGAAAGTTCATACCTACTAGATGACACTGAACACTTCCGCTTGGATAAACAAAATGTATACTGTAGTAGAGATAAATTGTTCTGAAAAAAATAAAATTAAAAAAAAATCCAATAACTGCAGATTTATTGTTGGGTGATCTCATTGTTGCTAACATTATTTGTGAGGTCCACCCACTTTTGTAGCTATTGCATTCTTACCATTCATTTTAAAGTGGCATAATGCTTTGCGATCTATACTTTTGGCTTTTAAGTAAAGATCTATACTTTTCTTCAACCTCACTCAATTCACATATACCTACCATTTATTCAGATTTAAAGAGATTCAAGTTTACTGTAATTACTACAAAAAAATGGCTGAAGTCATTGCTTCTACCCTTATTGAAGCCGTTTTTAAGAAGTTGGCCGATGAAGCCGTGAAGCAAGTTGTTCGTGCAAAGGGAATTCATTCTGAGCTGAAGAAACTAGGGAGGACTTTGTCCAGGATCCAAGGACTGCTCAATGATGCTTCGGATAAAGAAATTACTAACGAAGCTGTTCAAGTATGGCTCAATGATCTCCAGCATCTGGCTTATGAGATAGATGACATACTTGATGACTTGGCAACCGAGGCTATGCATAAGGAGTTGACCGACCAACCCAGCACCAGCACCAGCAAGCTAAGAAAGCTCATTCCAGCTTGTTGCACAAAATTCTCACTAAGTACTAGGCTGTATCCTAAGATAGATAATATCACCAACAAGTTGCTAGATCTAGAAAAGGAAAAGGAATTTCTTGGTTTAACGGTCAAGAGTGGAAATTTACAAGTGACGGATGATAGGCCAAAAGATAAAAATAGACAATCCCAGACCTCGTTGGTAGATGCATCTAGTATTGTTGGGCGACAAAGTGATAAGGATGCGTTGGTTCAAAAGCTATTGGCGGATGAACCATGTAATAAAAACTTTAGCATCATGCCCATAGTTGGTATGGGTGGTGTGGGTAAAACCACTCTAGCTAAATTGTTATATGAAGATGAACAAGTGAATGATCACTTTGAATTTAAGGCGTGGGTTTGTGTGTCTGATGAGTGGGACACCTTTAGTATGAGCTATATAATATTTCAGTCTGTGACCGGGGAAACAAAGGAATTTAAAGATCTAAATCTCCTTCAAGTAGCTCTTAGAGATCGACTTAGAAATAAATTGTTTCTCTTAGTGTTAGATGATGTGTGGAGTGAAAATAGTGATGATTGGGAATCACTAGTGGCCCCTTTGAAAGCTTGTGCTCCCGGAAGTAAAATAATCATGACAACCAGGAAGGAAAAGTTGCTTAGAGAATTGGGTTGTGTTAAATTAAACCATTTGCAAAGTCTCTCTCATGACGATGCCATGTGTTTATTTGCTCAACACGCATTGGGTGAAAATAACTTTGATTCACATCCGAGACTTAAAGCACCTGGTGAAGGCATTGTGAGAAAGTGTGATGGTTTGCCTTTGGCTTTAATAGCACTTGGAAGGCTATTGAGGACAAAAGAAGATGAAGAAGAATGGAAGGAAATAGAGGACAGTGAGATATGGAGCTTAAAAGAGGAAGGCAAGATTATTCCGCTCTTAGACTAAGCTACCATGAACTTCCTGCCTACTTAAAGCAGCTCTTTGCATATTGCTCCTTGTTCCCAAAGGACTATGCGTTTGACAAGCAGGATTTGGTTCTGCTCGGATGGCGGAAGGATTTTTGCACCAAGTACGCCCAAGCAAGTCAACTGTAGAACGCTGGGTAATGAATGCTTTGATGAGTTGTTATCACGGTCTTTTTTCAACACTCACCTAATAACGAGTCTTTGTTTGTTATGCATGATCGATGAATGATTTGGCCACCTCTGTTCTGGAGATTTCTATTTTAGGTTAGAGAAGGAATCGAGAAAGAATGTTAGGAAACAAGCTTTTGATAAGTGTCGTCATATGTCATTTGTTTTCGAGGAATATGTAGCTTACAAGAAGTTTGAGGTATTTGAAGGTGCTAAAGGTTTGAGAACATTCTTGTCTGTAGGGGTGAAAGGAAGTTGGCAAAACTACTTGTCGAATAAGGTTCTAGTTGACTTACTTCCCAGCTACCATTGATTAGGGTAATAAGTTTGAGTGGTTCGAGATAAGTGAGGTACCGAGTTTATTGGTAGTTTGAAGCACTTATGTATCTTAATTTATCTCGAATCGATATCAAACATTTACCTGAAAATGTTTGTGATCTCTATAACTTAGAGACCTTGATTGTTTTGGGTGTTCAAGCTTAACAAGTTTACCTAACAACTTCTTAAAGTTAAAGAATTTATGCATTTAGACATTAGAGATACTCCAAAGTTAAAAGTCTTGCCATTAGGGGTTGCTAAGTTGAAAAGCCTTCAAACTCTTTCAAAATCATTATTGGAGGAGAAAATGACTTTTCGATAACCCAACTTAAAGATTTGGAGAATCTTCGGGAAAGTTTCTATAGTATTCGGAAAAAGTAAAAAACGCAACGGAAGCACGAGAAGCAGACTTATCTCAAAAGAGACTTACTGAGTTAGAGGTGGAATGGAGTGGCGCATCAGATGGTTCCCGAAAGGACACAACTGAAAACGATGTTCTTGACGCATTGAAGCCATATAATGATTGTTTGAAGAGGCTAGGCATTGTGAACTATCTGGGTTTAGAGTTTCCAAAATGGGTTGGGGATCCCTCGTTTCACCGGTTGGCTAGTGTGTCTATACATGGTTGTAAAAAGTGTACTTCTCTACCACTACTCGGGCAACTACCGTCACTAAAGGAGTTATCTATCGAACATATGGATGATGTGAAAGATGTGGGTTTAGAGTTTCTTGGGAATGGTGTTGCATTTCCTTCACTTGAAACACTAACGTTTCAAGGTATGCCGGGGTGGGAGGTATGGTCAACCAATAGTAGAAGTGGGGTTGGAGATTCTGTGTTTCCACGCCTTCAAAAGCTCCGTATGGAATATTGTCCTAATTTGGTTGAATTCTCACATGAAGGAGATTCTGTGTTTCCAAGCCTTCAGGAGGTTTGTATTAGAAGTTGTCCAAATTTGGTTAAAGTCTCACTTAAAGCACCACTACTTTCATTGAGGGATTTGAGAATACATGAATGTGGTGCTGGTTTGTTGAGAAGTCTGGTGCATGCAGCTCCATCAGTCACCAAGTTGGATATATGGAATATTTCAGGGCTTACTAATGAGGTGTGGGGAGGTGTTATATCGAATCTTAAGGCAGTCGAAGATTTGAATGTCCAATTGTGTCATGAAATAAGATACTTTTGGGAATCAAGTAGTAAGGTTCTTGTGAATTTAAGGAAGTTGTATGTAAGGAGTTGTAAAAATTTGGTGAGTTTAGGGGAGAAAGATGAGGAGTATCATTATGGGAGCAATCTCCTGACATCTCTTAGGTCGTTAGAGATATCTTTTTGTGAAAATTTCAAGACTTTGAGTTGTTCAAACAACATTGAGACGTTGAAAATCAGTTATTGTTATTCAATTGCATGTGTCTCTTTCTCAACGGGAGGAGGGCAGAGGCTCAAGTCAGTTGAGTTTCACAATTGTAAGAAACTGTTGTTAGAGGAGGAGTTGGGAGAAAGAGGAGAGAAGAATAGGTTACGTATCAACAGCAAAAGCATGCCAATGCTTGAATCTGTAGAAATATGGGATCATCCAAATGTGGCATCGATCATTGATTTTGGGGGTAACTTCATTCACCTCACGAGATTGATAATATGGAATTGTCAAAGTACGGCGTCATTATTTGCAGACCTTCAGTTGCAGACCTCGTTAACTTATCTGAATATATCGATTTGTCCAGATATGGATGTTGCAACTGGGCTTTGGCCTCCCAACTTGCGTGTCCTTTCAATTGGGCAGTTGAAGAAGCCCATCTCAGAATGGGGCCCACAGAAGTTTCCAACCACACTAGTTGACCTAACCTTATACGGTGAAGCAGCAGCGACTAATTGGAGTCAACTGTCTCATCTTCATATTCCTTCTTCTCTTACTTCTCTTGGAATAATGAGATTTGACAATTTGGAAACAGTTTCAGAGGGACTCCAACACCTCACCTCCCTACAATATCTCAACATTGAACGTTGCCCAAAGATAAAAGATCTACCAGAAACGTTGTTGCCTTCACTTTTGAGTTTGCATATTGAAGGATGCCCAGATTTGAAAGAACTACCAGTAGCATTGTTGCATTCACTTTTGAGTTTGGAAATACGGAGATGTCCAGATCTGAAAGAAAGATGCAGTAGAGGAGGATCCTACTGGCCCCAAATCTCCCATATCCCCTGCATCAGAATAGACAATGAATCACAAACATAATATGAAGGTGTGTTCTCTCTATGCCGTTTGACTTCTCTTATTTACTATATTTTGTAAGTAACTAATAAGCTTTTCTTTCATTTGACTACAACAGTTTATTTTTCGATTTTCAAAATTAATGTCAAACCTGAAGTCAATGTGGGGTTATCATCAAATGTTGATACCACTGCATACAGTACGTGGATATTTATGACAATATCTGATTTGCAAAATCCAGTTTGAAGTTAATATTCTAATAAATTTGGTTTGCCAATCATGTGCTAACTACAATAAACATTAATTTGCAGTCAATGTATAAAGAAGTGAATTACATAGGAGAGGAGTTGTATATATCAAGGCTAAGCGTTCATTTCGGAGCTGCATCATCAGACGTTTTTTAGCTTTAGAGCTTTGTAAGTTGTTGACTATTACATTAAGTTCACCATACTTAATGATAACGACAATAAACATTAATTAGAATAATGATTCAATGTACTGACATGTTTTCTAATTCTAGAATTGATTGAAGTAGAAGAGAAAGTGAGTTTGTGCTATTTTGAATGAGGCAGAGCTTATGCAGCATGCATAGTCAAGGATGTACTGATATGGTGAACGTTTTCATAAATTAGAGAGTTGAATTTGGCAAGCAACCACATGTGTTTCTTGAGTTTTGAGCTGGTACGTACCTAACCTAACTAATGATTATTTTCACTTCCATTTACAGCATATGAATAGTTTCTTTGTACAGTATACTTGTTTGAATTGACTTTGATATGGTTATTATTGTTACGTTTTGTTTTAGTAGTGATTAAGACACCTGATTTATGGGAAGTTTTGAAGCTACTTTTAACAAGTAAGTAGTTGAAGACTCAACTAAACTTTTCTACAAGCTTTCATCCGCAACGCACCAGCCAAAGCGAATGGGTAATTCATTGTTGGACCTACACTCTAAGTGAGTCCATCTCTAGTATGAATAATTAGCAGCACTAGAACTTAGATCTAGTCTAAGGCGGTAACTGGACTTTCTGAGAGTAATTGGGTCTGAATTCATTTTATTTATTTGGCCATGATTTCAGGGCTAACAGGCTTTCGGACGTGAAGAAGTATTGGAACAAAAGATCTTGCTGCATCTTCTTTGTAGTTTTTGTGTCAGAACATTTGCATGGGAGTGCTGATTAGTGGTCAATTCCTGGTTCAGATCATGATAGGATCTCATAGTGTGCAAGACGATTATAAATTTGATTAACTGGGGATCCAAGATCTAAAATTCAAGCTCACGGAGTTTCTTTGATACCATCGTTTACAATGCAATAACACAAGTGTGCTCATAGATGTCTAAAAAAGTATACTAAAAAAGTGACAGTTGGATATCATGTAGTGCATGTCATGCCAGTATTGCAGAGTCAAAAGAGTTCATCGTATGCTATTTGATCATGCATTAAAGTTCAAGTTTTAGACTAGTTTGGTATTGTGGTTCATGTTGGTGTTTGATAGTTTTACTATTAGCAGTACGTTTGAATATGTGCTGTTTGTTTTAGATTGGTGATTAGTTTTGGTACTCTCATTTCTGAAAGGAAATGTATTTGGGATTTTGAGCTAGCTACAAAAGGCATCAACAATCCAAGAAGATGTCAAACGACATAGGCAAAACCACAAAACGACATGCTATACCACAAAACAACGCTCGCTTGACTTTTTCCAACCAAAGGGCATTCGCATGTCTAATGTATAATAGAGTAATGAAGCATTTTCAGTATTTTATTTTACTTTTCTATAACTCCACACGCTTGTATGAAGTTATGATGAACGGACCAAGTTTAGTCCTTCAAGCCAATTGATATATAACTCTTACTCAAACTAATAACTCAACGATAAATCAAATTTGAAACCGTGTGTCACATTAGGTACACGTCGCTTTATGACTTACCACTAAGGCAAAGCTTTGGAGTTCATACCTACTAAATGACACTCAACAGTGAACACTTCCACTTGGATAGAACAGGATACATCCCGAGCAGCCGTAGCATTAGCTAGTTGGATTGTGTAAAAGGAAGGTATTATGATAAGCAAACGTCGACCAATACAAGAAGATATTATGATAAACAAACGTTGTCCAATGTCATACAACTGCTTGCACGTTGTTGGTGGGAAACTTTTATGGAAAGTATGTTTATAATACATGGTATCCGCACAATGTTGCAATTGGCGGCAGAAACAAAATATAAGAAAAACTGACGTTGATATACAATAATAGTAAAGACGAAAAATTGTTAGCAGTTGTAATTTATGTCTACGCTATTATATAATGCATTTATGACATTTTAATCATAAAATTTTAAACAAATTAAGACCAAAACATTTCTTGTTATAGAAGGATTTCAAAACTTGATCAAGACTTGTAACCTCAAAAGTTTTAACTATCGTATTAATGATGAAATAAGTGATTTAATGAGAAGTAAATGTTTAACCACCATAATAATACTTGTAAAATATAAAACTGAAAAAAAAGTTAATAATATAAATTAAAATGTCAATTACGAAATTTTAATATATAAAAAAAAAAGGCTTATGGTTTATGTAAGAATAAAAAAAGCAACAATGCAAACTAATCGTACTTCACACATTATAGATCAGCATCCAAGGTTCTTCTGACCCTTGAACCTCACCAAAATGTCACATGGAGCAGCTGGTCACACAAAATTCAACAACACTTGTGTTGTTATATCCCACAAGATGCATACAACACCTTCCAAAATTTGACTGACACAACAACTGATGCAGGTTTTACTGACCAGGTTTTAATATTTATAATGTCTCATTATACCTATGGTCTACCTAATGCACTAACGGGCAGTGTACCCGGTCGTGTGTAGTATAGTATTCGGTGAAACCAAGGTCATCCAAAGAGCTATGTGTGTTGGATTAATACTAAGTCTAGGTGTCACAAATTTTAAGATGGTTTTGATATCGAATTAACTAATTAACTACTAACACAAATAAAGGCAAAGATGTTGATCAATAGAGGAGAGTGGTGCTAACCTAGTTATTCATCCTAGCTAGTAATGTCTACGTCTAATTACTTCCAATTACTTCAGGTGGGGTCAAATTCGAGAGGACATCATTTGGTCGGATTCGCCTAACCTATCAAAAAGATGCCACCACCGGAGAAGTCGTGTCCCTTCATAAGTCCAGCTTGTTCTTGGTCCCTAAGCCGAGTCATTAAGTTCCGCTACATGCTAGACTTATAATAGTGAGTGCCCGGGCGCTAGCATCTTAGACACCCACCCCCTAATTCTTAAGTTCATCAAAATGGTAGGTGATCAGTAGGTCAACTCGCACAAGTAGAAAGGGTCGTCAGTTGGTCATATATCACCCTTCCCGTCTCAGTCTACTCACTTAGGGCCAGTTGGTCATATCTCTTAAGCAACTAGCCTCTACGGCCATTCAAAACTACCGAAACAAGGGTAGCTACCAATAAACTATGCATGCATACACTTAGAAATAATTATACGGAAGTAAAGTAAATATAAACAAAACAATTAAGGAATCATAACTAGGCCAACACCAAGATGTGCTTAGCCGCTCATATTAACCATACAAATCAATTAAATGTTTAATGTTACGAAATACATGAATCGAAAGTAAAGAAAATATAAAATGCTAATGCTTATCATAGGGGATTGATTTCTCCCTTGGAGATAGCTCCATACGCTCCTCTAGACCTGCCTTTGGCTTTTTCCCACGTTCTTTGGTTTTTATGTGTGAAATGGGATGCTTTGAAATGCTGGAAATCGTAGGGTATTTATAGGCAGATCTTAGTTACGCGCACGCGAACTATAAAAGAGTTACGCCGTAATCATCTAATTCTTCGTAAATTGCGCTAGTTGTGGCGTAACCTTAGAAGGGTTACGCCGTATTCTTCAATAAATATTGGTTACGCCATAGTTGATGCATGAGTTACGGCGTAGTTATCGCCGCGGAACCTCATTTGACCTAATATGGTTACGACGTAATCTTTAGGAGAGTTATGCCGTAATCTTCGATAAGTTGGTTTTCGAGTCACGCTTTAGTTACAACAGAATGTGAGAGAGGAGTTACGCGTAACTTTATCAAAGTAAGCATACTATGATAAATCTTCATTAAACTCTCAAGTTCCGCCTCTTTAGCTCCAATGCTCGTAATTTACCCGAAAGTGGAATATAATGGAAAACAAGTGTAAATCCATATAAATTATATAAATTGCAAGCATTATTGGGGAATTTGACACTTAATATTCGGATAATTTGATGTTATCAAATATTTGAACTCTACTAGCCCTCAAGTAGACCTTATTAGATAGATTCCTAAAAGATAGAAAAATATAAGTTTACAAATCCTTATGCTAGAATAAAATAAAGCCGAACACCTCACAAAATGAGAATAAAAAACACTCAAATCTCTCAACTATTCTAAGTGTCAATTTCTGGGTGATCACTCAATCGCACAGTCATAGCATGTGTTCTATCATAAGCTTGGCGGTTACACAAATCTCCACCACTATAGTTAAGGATAAAACAATTCTTGAAGGCAATATGGGTAGACACGACACGGGTTAAGGGTGATTTGTCATTACTAACATGTCACGGCGAAGTGGACAAAATCAATGATACATGACAAAATCCATGGCCAAGACACCAAAGATTGCTTGTTGCATCACCTAGACACGCTTCAGGACTAAAGGGTAGGATAAGACATGAGATATATAAATGGTGTAAAATAAAAATCAAGTAGATAGTCTAAATCTATAATCAAGTCATCACCACTTACCGTCTGCCCAAAGTTCAAGCTTTGAAGTTAAGAAACCGGATCATGAAATACTAGGTAGATGTGTCATTAAAGAACGTCGTGATGGGCACTCTACCTTTTCTTCAATTGTTGTCTCAATTACCAACTCTAATCTTCAAATGTGACCGAGGTGGCCTCCTCGATACTAAATCAATATAAAGCTCATAACATAGTGCTTATAACATCGCACTTTACAATAAACTAAATAACATAACTTATTTTATTTATTTTTTTTTTATTTTTTTCGAATCACTTTTTTTCCAACATAAACATAACCTTGAACTTAGGAATATGTCGTCAACGAAAGCGTGATTCCGAACCTTTCCACTTGAACCTTGAACTTAGGCAAATGATGACTTCCCAATCACAAATAAATACTACATGGTAGGCTAAGGTGTATAGGTGTATCGAAACAATATATTGGGCTAACAAAATAAAAGGAATGGCTCAGATGGGTGTATCTAGGGGTATCTTGCACTAAAGGTGAGTGCAACAAAAGGGTTTCACATGGGGGTCGAGAAGTCGAGGTGACTAATCGATAGACACACAATGGTAGGATATTTGGGTGATAATCCTATAATACTGCCTTCTTAAACCGAAAAGTCCAAATATATCGAGCTAACTCAACATACCTCGTCTATGGTCTTGAAATGATGCAAAGGCCAAGTTCTAAAGTTTACAAGCTACGGACAAACTCATAATTTGGTGGATTTGGGGTAAAATATTGAAAATGGATAAGGCTAATCTCACCATATAATATCAAGGGTTGTATGTGCTCGACTAAGGTCTACTCTAGTTAGGTTAAGAAAACATGTCAAAATTTTAAAATGGCATAATTTTTCAAAATAAACTAGAAAATGAGGGCATGATAAACTTCAAGAGACAATTCTACTCCGCCCCCACTTGAATTGTACAAAGTCCCTTTGTACTAAGCGTTAAATAAAGGTGAAGAGAAAAGTAGAATTAGAGCGAGAACTTCCTTGAAATTTGCTCCAAAAGAAAGAAGGCCCACGAAAAGAGTCGTGCCTTCAGATAAGCATCCACGAGCAACCTTCAATCCCTGAAATCACACTACCGACAAGCATAATTCTAAAAAATAAAAAATGAAAAATAAACCTAATTCACTTTCGTAGGAATCACGGTTGTATTTAGCATATGCAACAAGCCTATTAAACCACTTGGTGTCCCAAGTGGACGAGTGAAGTCTCGTGAGGGTTTACAGGGAACACACCCACAAAGTTTATTTAAAATACTAGTACATGGTTATTGTGTTTAAAATGAAATAAGTATTGCATAGGATAGTTATGTCAGAACTTTATAAGGAGTTACGTCCGTAACTAGGCAAAACCCGACATACGTTGAAGAGAGTAGCTACGGCGTAACCATCGAGATTGGATTACGCCAGAATTGGTAGTGCATCGAAGTTTCGCTACAAGGGGCTGTTACGGCGAACCACGAGAATGAGTTATGCCAGAAACTCGGTCGATCAAGATGGTACAACAAAGAACTTATCTTTGTTTCCTGCAAAATGGTTAAAAACGCAAAACCGAATAGAAATGAAAATAAAATAAAATAAATGGATAATTTGGGTTGTCTCCCGAAATAGGACTTTTCTTTATTTACGAGTCTTTGAGTTAGACTTAGAGCCTCGGGGCTTTATGCAGGGGCGAAGAAATCATTTCCCGAAAGCTTACTAACATCCTACCCATAATAAATTTTTGCACGGTGCCCATTTACCTTGAAAAATCCCTTCCTTACTATGAACATCAATAGTCCCATAAGGAATACCTTACTTATTGTGTACGGGCGAACCCAACGATATCTCATTTTTCCAGAAATAATTTGAGTCTTGAGTTGAAAACCGATTTCTTGTCCTACTTCAAACCTTTTATCCTTAATTCGCTTGTCGTGCCATCTTTTGGTCGGCTAAAATATGCGTCTTTGTATGCTTTGGCATGATCGTATGCGTTTGACAACTAAGCCCATTCTCGATGTAGTCCGGTAGTATATTCGAATCGTGGTCTTAATAATGACATGTAATTAGGAACGGATTATAGCGCTAGATATGGACAATTAGTGAATGTAGTTAAGTCGTCATAACAATAGTGCTTAAGACAATTGTTTATAGTATGATTGACTCTTTGAATATCCTTACGTATATAGCCTTTGTTCTTTGGATTTCTTGAAAACTAATTTTTTTTAAGTAAATCACTATGAGTTATATCTAATCTCAATCGTTACAATTTTCATGTTATGCATCTACAAAAAAATTGGCAAGAACTGGATTGAGTAATTGGTTGGTGCTGAAAACACAGTCAAGCTATATCACACAAGCTAGCCACTTGTGAATGGCTAACCGTAATAATCTTAAGACTGCTCAGAAACCAATTCAATGAAGATCTGGAGAATATAATGAATTCCCGGGTCGTTAAGTCCCACGGAGACTCAATGGTGTGTAAACACTAATCAGACGATAGAATGATCACTAAGGATAGTGATCAGTAAGGGTTTTGATTGGAAATTATACTACTAATTGATTGGAATGTATTTGGACACAGAATTGGAAAACACAACAATCAGGCACAACAAACGTAAATACGTACGTTTAAAAACTACATATACGTACAAAATAAAAAGTGAATCTAAGAAATAAAAGACCTAAAAATATGAAAATGACATTTTTGAAATCCTAAAAATAAAAGAAAATTATTAGAAAAAGAAAATTAATTTTACAACTATTTATTTAATTATTATTAATTAAAAACTATTTTAACTATTTAATAAATACTCTAAAATGAAGAAAATACAAAATAAGGCTAGAAAAATAAAATTATGATTGAGAAAAATCTAAAATATTATAAAACTAATTTTAAAACTAAAAATATATTTTTCACACTTTTTATATATTTATTACTAATTAATTACTATTTAAAATACACTTAAATACTAGAAAATATAAAATAAACCTGGAAAATGAAATTTCAACTTGGAAAAATCTAAAATATGATAAAACTAATTTTAAAACTGAAAAGATATTTTTATGCTTTTAATTATTTATTACTAATTATTTAATACTTTTAACTATTTAAAATTCTAATAAATACTAAAAGATAGAGAAAAATATGAAACTTTTCTAAAAATAACTTAAGGTGATGAAAACTAAGAAAAGTATAAAACAAGATTTGCTTAATAATAAGATGAAAAGAAAAATCAAAAAGCTAAAAAATATTAAATAAACGCTATCACTATTTTTAAATTGATGTTTTTCTGGTTTTTCTTTTTGAAAACTACTTAAATACTAAAAATATGAAACTTTAACAAAGACAAAAATTTTACAAACTTAAAATAAGCAGTTTGAGAAGCTTATTATCCAACAGTAGGCTTATGAGCTTATTTTGTGGAATTAAGCTCAAAGAAGCTTGAAAACTGGAAACAAAAGTGGAATAAGATGCAGACAAGCTAGATGAACTGAAATGAAGCTAAAAAGAACAATTACAAACACTGATAAGCTACTGAAAAGAAAAATAAGCACTTGGCTTTTTGCTTTCTAAGACAGAAATGGGACAATGATTAGGCTTATTGCAGCCCTACCAAACAAGCTTCAAAATGAAAAACCAAAATTGAGACCTCAAGATGGCTAGGTTGGCTACCCAAAGAACCAAAGATCACAATATTTAAGCAACTAATAAGCTCTATGTGAGCTTATCAAGTTGGACCACCCAACTGTGCACAGGGTACTATTGCAGACAAGGTACTCTAAAGAAGCTGGAAAATAAGCACTTAAAAAGCTGATTTAAAGAGAACTAGTATTTTTCTAATTTTGTCTAGCAACTAAACTTTGATAACCCAAAAGCTTTTTAAACTAAATCTCACTATTAAACACACAGTGAAATCCTAAAGTTTATTCAAAAACGACCAAATGACAATTTGACTTTTTGATAAAAACCAAAGGAGTTGACTAAAATGAACTTTGATTTGATCCTGATCACTGAATATGTTGTTTTAAGATGATATAAGACTGATTTGATCAAAAATAACAACTTATAAGCACAAAATCAAGATCTTGGATCATAAAGAATCCAACAGTTAACACAAGAATTGATCAAAAGCTAATTTTGACTTTTTGCTTATGAGCACTGGTTTTTATGACTGAGATGAGTTATTAGAACCAAGTTAAACATACTTCAAACAAGGCCAATGACCAGAGAACTTTCAAACACAGAGAACCAAACACCACTTTATATGACTGTTTTGGTGGTTTTCAAAGCAAATCACAAATTAAAACCATGAAACTGATTTAAGACCATGTATTATCATATATTAGAACTAATGCAGCATAAAACAACAACATTAACAACAAGAAACTGAGAAATAACAGTTATGCACTTTTAACTGTCAAGATGAAATTTTTATAAACTACAAATTTAAAAGAACAACAAACTGATTTTAATGCTCAAATACACTTAACTAAGACTAATGAACATAAAGAAAAAGAAATTACAACTACTAAACAACTACAACAGTGAAATGCAAAAATGAACAAAAAGGCTTACAAAGGCTTCCAAGCTCAAAACTGAGAACAAGGACCAATTATCACCCCTATTAGCTTACCACTAAGCTTCTAACCCAAGGCCATCCAAAATTTACCCTGCTCCAGCTGTGAATTCTATTTCCAATGGATTTTTGATTTTTCAACTATTTAATTTGTATTTTTGGTGATTTTTGCTTGTTGATACTAAACTGGATTTTATTGTTTCTAAAAGCTTGAGGAAGCTTTCTAGGAGCTTATATGAGCTATCTCAGTCCATAATAACAACTATTAACAACATTACCATAATATGAACTTTTTGAAAGGAAAATTGCATAAACTGAATTTGATACTGAGAACTTGAAATTGATTATTAAAAAGGATTCAAATACACTTGAGAAACTTATACAAAGTACTTGGAATTGAAAACATACACTGGAAAGCTTAGATTAAAGAAAACGACTAAAGAAAATAAAAAATACACTAGATATATTGATACATTGCATCTCCCCACTCCTTTATAGACTTTTTGAACTCTGATGACATCTCTGATTGTTTCCCACCAATTTCCAGCCATTGGATTGATCCAACTCATCATATTTGACACATGGCAGTTTTGGCGCCAATTTCTTCTTTGAGCAGGTTTCAACCATTAATGGATTTTGGGTGTTAGTGGAAGTAGAGGGGGGACAAGGTAAGGTGAGGGTGAGGTGAGGCAAGTGGTGAGTTTGAAAAAGATGGAAAACTACCTCTGGTTTTTGGAATTACAGGCAATGAGAGGGAGATGAACAGTCCCCGGTTTTTGGCACGTTTGACCCAATTTGACCGATGGATTAGTATATTGGGGGGGTCACAATTGGTATTGGCAGAGGTCAAGTGGTATTTTGACCTAGCTAAAGGGGTCAAGGGTCATGTGGGATTGGGCTTGGATAATGCATTTGGGCAAGCCGGATTTGGATTGGATTTGGGTTGAAATACTAATAAGGGTCCGGTTTGGTATATGTTAACACAAGGACTAGAATTGCAAATTTACCAAACTTGAAGGACTGATCTTGCCAACTTTCCAAACTTATCACAAGGACCAATTTTGACAAACTTTGATAGTACAAGGATAACTTTTGCATAAAATTCCATTTTAAAATATCCAAGGACTAATTTTGCAATTTTTCAAAGTTTAAGGACCTTTTCTGCCATTTGACCAAAGAATCATTCAAGGACCAATTTTAACAAACTTTGAATATTTCAGGGACCTTGAATGATAAAACTCACATTTTGAATTCCGTGGACTAGATTTGACAACTTTTAAAACTTGGGAGACTAAAGCGCCAATTTTGCAAACTTGATACATTTTTCATCCGATTTTGATCTTTTGCATTTAAAACACATAAAACACTGATTTGTGATATTTTCATCATTTTGATGCATTTTTGAGTGTTTTCAGATGATTTTGCAGTTTAGATTGTACAAAAATGATGAGTATTTAGACACTCATAAGTAATTGATAGTGGTTAACCAACATGACCCATTTTATGTTGAACGGGTCTAAAGTGATGCAAAGAAAAAAAAGAAGATATTGAGTGTATATTTATGAAGTTTAATTGTTAAGTAATCGCTTGATTGTTTTCGTGAATAACCTATTGGAGCATGTTTCTTAAATGGAGTTCGCTATATGTACATACTCACTATCTTTTATTTAAGGCCGAGTTTCAAAATTTCAATAAAGAAACATATACGAAACTTGGTTATATTTCCAGTTCCTTTTCGTTATTGAGATGAATTGATGGTTTATGGGTGTCTTTAATATAAACTTAACTATCCAAAAAAAATAAATAGTTAAAAGATAAATCAAGTTAGGTGTAAATGGTAAATGTGTATAGAAAATCACTAAAGATTAATAAGCTTAAGCTTTGAGGGCTTTCTGCATTTAATATTTTGTTTTGTACATCAAAAGCTTAAGATGTTACTTTGTTGGTACTTCGTGAACAAAGATGCAAAGTAGATCGCAAAAAGAGCTATATATGTATAAGATTGGCTCACCACGACTTACTGTAGGGGGTTTATTAAGTAGAGCTAGTGATTTGTCTAATAATAGTCTTGGTGATGGTCAAAAAAATGGTTTAACTTTTTGTGAATATGCAGAGAATTGGTGGTTTACGCAAAGGTTGCAGAGCGGTGGAGGGTCGGGGTTGGGTGAGATTGGTAACAGGGGAAAAGCTAATAGGACTGATGGTGGTTGTGGAGGAAGTGCGAGTGGGTAAGGTTTTAGCAGAGTGGCGAGAAGGGTTATGATGGATTTAAATCTATATCCGCGTTAACATAAAACATTGTTAATGGTGAGTTTAAATTTAAGTCACATAATCTCATTGTTAAGATCATGGGTGAGCAATATGGTTCCATCTTTGTAAGAGATATCAAAATATATAATCTTATTACTTATATTACTGACTATTACTTGAAATTTGGCATGCTGATAACTGATTATTTTAAAGCAATTATGCACTTTAAAGTAAGCAACTTGAAACACCCTTTATATTAGTAGTTACAATGAGCAGGTTGGTAGCTGCATGATTTTTCAAGCAATAGTCAGTAATATTAGCAATCTTAAACACCTCCTTAAAGCAGATTAGCACTTTTTTCCTTTTCTCGAGTGTTTAATGGAACTGTTATTTTATCGTAAGTGGGCATTTGGGATTGCTTATCTAAGTGCCTGCTTATTGCATTTCGTCTTTTTTAGTGCAAGTGTATGCATATTATGTAGGAGGTGTTTGAGATTGCTTATTCAGGCACTACATTTGCATGATTATCTTGAACCATATTAGTTAGTGGTCGGATACTTTGCAACCCTCAAAGGCATACTTTTAAGTAATATTTATCATGGTCAACCATATCGTGTAATGACCCATTTTAACCCAATAATATGAGCTATGTCCGATTTTAACCCATTTTGTGTGTTTATTGGTGGTAGTGAGGAAATTTAAATATTGTAACAAGTGAGGCATTCGATTTCATAATTAATCGCTTCAAAGAAAATCTTCTCCGCTACTTAATCTCTAAATATGAATTATTCGTTGCCTTCTTCGATTTATGGCCATCCACTTTATATTAATATCAAGTATCGTTAAAGAAAACTATCAAGTGGTCACCTATTTTATGAACTTGAAATAAGGTAAGCCCTCATAATTTCATCTTCTATTTCGCTATTTCACCGAATAGGACATGTATGGTGTACACTTAAAACCGAAATGAAAATGGTTCATTATTTACATCTCCGCTTTTCCATATAACTTTTTCTTTGTCTTCACTAAACCAACAGATCATTGATTGTTAAAATCAGAAAATGATTTTTAAGGCAGTGTTAGATATATCGAAACTATTATACATATTACATGATTTACATACCTTTTTTAATGCATCATTGAGGACCAATGCAGTAAGGGAAAAAGAAGAGCAATGCAACTGTTGATATTACCTATTTTAGAGCGCCATTAAACTTTTGATTCGCTGTAGGTTGAGATTAAGACCATATTTGTTTGTTGAACAACACTTGATTGATAATTCGTGATCTTAGGATATGCACAACCAATATTAGTCACCAAACAAGTTTCTTCTCTCAAAGGCGCTTCATCGATAATTTTTCAAGTCTTCCTCTGATCTGCTTTTGATTTGAATTTAGTATACTATATCTTGAGTATTATTATTATTATTATTTTTATCATTTTACCCATTGTTCGTGTATATTATCCGTGCATATTTTGCAGATATTGATAGTTACACATGCATGAAGAAGATCATGTTATCCATATATTGAATCACATGGATGAAGAATATCTGGCAAATCTTTCAATTTAAAATAAAGATAGGTTTTGATCGGGTATAGATAACGCATTAGTTGTTCTTTATTTGTTTTTTACTTCTATGATGTTTGCATGTAAAAACCTATTTACCTATGCTTTAAAGGATTAATGGAGCTAAATACTTACTATAAGTAAAGACATAACTTTTGTTTAGCTTTACAAAAGCTGGTATTCACACACGGACAACTATATGTGGTTGTTTATAGGGTTTCTATGAACTATTGGGTGTACAGAAGGGTGTATATGATACTGTAACACCCCCAAATCATGGTACAACGGAAGACTTAATCAAGTTTTCGGGGCGTTACTATTGGATTGGTATCGCAGACAAGTATAGCAAAAGATAGTCATTTAATATTCAAAACCAATCCCAAATTTATCAGAGTCAGAAATGATCCTTTAACCCCGCCTTCTTGCCAAGCTTCCACCGATCACG
Source organism: Chrysanthemum lavandulifolium (assembly GCA_022545495.1). Taxonomy (NCBI): domain Eukaryota; kingdom Viridiplantae; phylum Streptophyta; class Magnoliopsida; order Asterales; family Asteraceae; genus Chrysanthemum; species Chrysanthemum lavandulifolium. The sequence goes on along the minus strand of CM040239.1, from coordinate 306,074,195 downwards.
ATTCCAAACATCTCTCAAATACCGAGAAATCATGTTAAAATGTCACCTTACTGGTGAGTTCATAGGTTTAAGTTCAACAAAATCATAGTGGACCAGAATAGTTGATTTGCTATGCAAGACCTAAGATAGATAAATACTGTTTCACACCGATCCTACCCGATCACCAATCATAACACATGTCCCGCATCCGTGGACTACTGGCCCACGACTCTCGTCCAAAGACCGCCGTGGCAAAATCTAGAACAATTGCCAACCCCGACTAGGTCGAGGTAGAAGTCTATTCTTAGTTAGGCACGGTTAAACCTAGACTAAGGAAACAACTACCGCACAACTATCTAAACAGTCAAGCATATAAGCAAATTTAAATAGTTTTAACGGTCCAAAAACAACAACATGATTCTCACCCCAAAATAGTTCAAAACGTAGTTAAAACGTATATAAAAGTGGGCTATGAAACTCACCTTAGCCACAGCAATGCACGAATAAATACTAGCAGAAGATAACAGGAAATCACGGCACAACAATGCACTATTCATTATTGACACGACTGGCATCTAAAGTTAATCTCCATGGCATCCAAAAGAATATACGTCGAGTACAATAGAATAGTTGTGACGCAACCTAATGCGTATACGATATTCTTAGAATACATTTCATATGATAAAGAAATCAATAGAAAGTAATGTGTTGTAGTTTTCGTGGATCATTCATGTCATTACTTTCAAAAGTACATTGTCGTTCCCAAAAGTTCATAATTAAGAGACAGGACCAAGCCAAGAAATACAGGCAATACTCACGCTAGTCAAAGACTCGAAAATAACGACAACTATTTATGTAACATAAATAGGTTCATTGATAAGTTTCGGCAATTTACCCAACAATTCCCAAACATACGTGTTCAATAATAAAATATAAGTTTCCATTTATCGCTCAATTACTAAAGGTATCTCAATCGTTATTCATAATCGTACAAGTTTTCCCGAAATTACTTCATATAAGGTATAGTAAATAGTGTACTATAAATAACACGTTCGTTTATTCCAACGTTTCCAAATCAATATGACTTCAATAAGTTATATTATCAAAATAATATTTCCAAACAAGTTTATAAAAGCTATAAGTATTTGTAACACAAGAGCTATTATCGTTTTTAATAAGAGTTTTCAATTAATCAAAACCATATTCGTTAATAATATATAGTTATATCTCTCATTGTCATTTAAAATATAAAATGAAATACATTGGCTTATAGCAAAACCAATACATTAAGCTCATTTCCGAGTCCAATATATTGTACCGGTTAATTCAAAATAGTGAATAAAATACATCTTATCAATATATTATGTCCTTTACAAGTTTATAAAAGTTAACATGTATCAACGAAACATAAATTTCTATCCTTAATCAATAAGGGTTTACGATTAAATAAAATCATATTCCTCGATCATATGTGACTAGATGTCTCATTAAAATGTGAGAAATAGACTACTTAGGCATTTCGCTAAACTTCATATATTAAACTCTTCTCCGAACTTTAATATATTACACTCAGTCGATCCAAAATGTTTAATGGGTTTGACTTGTAATCACTATAATTCATGTGTCATTTGTTACTTTAATTATATAACGTATTAAACATTATAAGTTATAACATATACACAATAACCAATATTAGTTATAATCCACGTAGTTAGTTACAAGTAATTATCATCCATTTTAATAACATCTAGCTCACTACCCCTTCGAATCCAAAATTAATGATCAAATGTGTCCGATAATGATATTTATTATTAGTCCATTAGAGCACTAGCAATGGTAACGCCATAACGGCGTTAAAGACGAAAAAACGGCGTTATAGTCGTTGTCTCTGCCAGACCTCGGCAAGAAGAGAAGAAAGAAGCTCGCGTTGCCAAGGCAACGGGCGTTAAGGGGAGGCGCAAAAAAAAATCAAAAAATCAAAAAATTTACATTTTCTACCCTTAAACGGCTACTAGCCGTTATTTTAAAAAAAAAATCAAAAACCACCCTAAACGGCTACTAGCCGTTATTTTTCAAAAAACAATTCAAAAATCTTTTTTACCACTATAAATACCCAATTAAAACACCATTTCTTTTCACACCTCCACTACTAAATCCTCTCCATACTCTCAATCTTTCAACTTCAATTAATTGCAAAAAAACAATGTCGGGAGGCAACGACGATACTTTCTTCAATCTTCTCGCTGGTGGGTGGAATCCCTCAAACCCGGGTTCATCATCTAACCCAAACGCGAGTTCATCTTCAAACCCCAACCCACTAGGCTTATCGAGCCAAGAAATGTATCAACAACATCAAGCATTTATGTATTGGCAACAACAAAACCAACAAAACACCTTAAACTCCAACTTTCAAAACCTACAACCACACAACAATCACAAACGGAAACACATGATGTTGCCGACACACCCACGCCTCCTCCAAAAAGGAAAAGGTCGTGTTAAGCTTAAAATCAAAAAATCCAAAGACCCCGAGCCCGAACCGCTTGATTCGATGAAGAGAAGTTGTTGTTAACGCCCGTTGACTCTGTGAGAGGAAGCATTACTTGTAACATGTTACATAGCTGCTTGGAGGATCCGAAGTTGGAAAGTGCCAACCCGTAGATACGCTTTGGTATCGGTGCGAAATGAGTTCAATAAAAACAACTTTCAACGGCGCAACAAGGACATGTTGTCAAGCAGTGGAAAACTTTGAACGGATATGCACAAAGTTCAACTCTCATTACAAACGTCAAACGGGATCAACGGCGGGAAAGTGAGTCGATGTGATGCAACGGCAAAGCAATGGTATCGTGAGGAAACCAAGGGATCGCCTTTTGGTCTCAAGACGCTGGGAGGTTTTCGTCATTATAAGAAATGGAACACGCCGAACCGTTGATTTAACTTGAAACCTCGTCAAGAGATCGAATCATCGCAAAATATAACTTGAAACCTCGTCAAGAGATCGTATTCTCGCCATTTCCTTTAACTTGTTGTAACGTTATTTGCGCTTTTTTTTTTTTTTTTTTTTATTTCGTTGTATTTTTTTTAATCTCGATTGTAATATGTTTTAGTTTTAATGAAATGTTTGTTTTAGTTTAATAAATGAAGTGTTTGTTTTAGTTTAGGGTTTGAAATTGAAAATAGAGTAAACTCCAAAATACATCCTCGTGGTTTACCTCGCTCAGCACTATACATCCTCTCGCAAAGTTTCAACAGATACATCCTCCGTTAGTAAAGTTAGCCTATATACATCCACAAGGACGAACGGTGCAAAATTTGTATCGTTAACATGGCCACGTGGCAGTTAAGTAAGGGTAATTGTGTAATTTTATGTTTCCCAGCTACTTCAAAAACCCACATTTCCAGTCAATCCCAAATTATAAACACAATAAAAAACACAAAACCCAAATCAAAACCACAAATCAAAAACCCAAATCAAAACCCAAATCAAAACCACCAATCAAAAACCCAAATCAAAAACACCAATCAAAACCCACATTTCCAATCAATCGTAGATTAGGATCATCTCACCGCCACACAAGAACCAACAATCGGATGATATTTTTATGGCGTAAATCGACATAATCAAGTTCCTTCGAACTCTACCTCTCCTTGTTCACTCTCCGAATCATGTCGTTTGAAGGAAGCTGTGCGATTTTCCCAGGGTCCGTTGTCCTTTGTAGACTGTGCCAAATCCACCATCTCCGATCCTATTTTCATCGCTGAAGTCACTTGTGGCCAAACGAATCTCCTCCAGTGGAATTAGAAGATTTTCTATGTTATCATGTAGGTGGCTTCTTATGGTTATGGTCGAATGGAGGATATGAGCATATGAGCCACCTACAGTGGAATTAGAAGATAGATTGGTGTTTTGAACCCAAGACAATAGAAAGACGACAGTGTTAATGAGCATATAAGCGTCGGATCATCTTGGGTTGGGTAGTAAGGTTGATTGGTGTTTTTGATTTTGGTTTTTGATTTGAGTTTTTGATTGGTGTTTTGATTGTGTTTTTGATTGGTTTTAATTTGGGTTTTTGATTTGTGGTTTTGATTTGGGTTTTGTTTTTATTGTGTTTATAATTTGGGATTGACTGGAAATGTGGGTTTTTGAAGTAGCTGGGAAACATAAAATTACACAATTACCCTTACTTAACTGCCACGTGGCCAAATTAACGATACAAATTTTGCACCGTCCGTCCTTGTGGATGTATATAGGCTAACTTTTACTAACGGAAGGATGTATCTGTTGAAACTTTTGCAAGAGGGATGTATAGTGCGAAACGGGGTAAACCACAGGGATGTATTTTGGAGTTTACTCTTGAAAATATGAAATGTTATTGGTGTTATTGATGTTATTGGGATGTTATTGTTGTGGGTGTTTTTTGGGGATGTTAATGTTAAATGTTAAAGCTGATGTGGCGCTAACGTGGACGGTGTTATTGGTGTTATGGTTGTAAGTGCTCTTACTTATCTAATAGCTCATTATTATCATAAATGTGTATAGCTAACCCGTTGCCTTATACTATTATTCGTTTCATTAACTTCGATATCCCATTATAACGACCACTAGTTCTAATATGTCTATTTGTATTCGCTCCGATATCCTATATTAACCACTTAACAACATATAAAACATTATCGTGACTCGAAATATACCCGAAACCATTTGACCACGTAAAGTCTAATAAACACATTGTGATTCGTAATTACTTCATTAAACGCACCCTTTTATATTCATTTATTCTTTTCCATTTCCACATAGTCATGACCAGGCAATTCAAATTAAGTTATACTGTAACAATAATAATACTTTGACCCAAAGTAAAAGTCAACCAAACCGGGTCGTACCGGTTCTTACCCGACTTATTTCCAACTGAAACTAACCAAACGGGTTTGACCCGACTCGTGACTTATACCCAAACAGTCCACAAGGGTCTTTATTCTCACTTGATTCAACTCACCACTTAATCAAGAAAACATCACATAAACCCAACTGTCAAATGGAATACGAAGAATCAAAATCCGAGACCCACAAGAATGTATCACCATTCGTCCTATGTTCATTTCACCACACGATTTATTTACAAAACCTTAAAAATCTGTTTGTCGTTATTTTGTACCCACGAAACATTTAAAAAAAACTGATGTAACACTTTATATAACTCACGAAAACAATACCACAATATATATACGGTTTGAATGATTAGAAACCGAAATAATAATAAAAAGGGGTTGGGTCGTGTGTTACCGAGAGAAGAAGAGGGGTGAACGAGGTAGATGGTGTCTCTTACGAGTACTACTCGTAACCACTTGAGACCTTGAACTCGTTTTAACACAAACCCTAAGTGTCCGAATCTTAGATTCAAGATTTGAGGTGCGTTAAAGTTTTTGGACGTGATTACCATGCACCATCGTGGTCACAAGATGCCGATCTATCGTTTGAGATAGGCGGTGTAAGTAGAGAAGGTCGCCGGAAAATTGGCCTGAAAAGATGAAGGCGCCGGAACCCTAATTTAGGGTGGCCGGATTTTATTGTAGAGAGAGAGAGTTTAGCCTAGTAAACGAATGATTCGTGACCCGAGAGTTATGCCAATATTTTTAAAATATAATTTTCAATAAAAACGATATAAAATACGACTCGTAACTCGAATTAGTTAAACCGATCGCTCTAATCGACGTTTCACCAATTACGACGCATCGAAGAATTTACGAGTTGTCACAGTATATGACACGATCGTGAAATCCGTTGATAGTGGAATAGGGTATCTATTTTGTTTACGGTTACGAGGTACCCAGAAAACGCTTTTATGGAAAACACTTGCAATGGCATTCAAGAAAAGGTGATATAGTTTTGAACGTTGCATCGAGTGGTATTGCATCTTTGTTAATGTCGAGGCGAATCGCTCACCTGTGTTTGATATTCCAATAAACGTTGATGAGACCTCCACTTGCTCAATAAGTGCTCAAAGCGATCCGGGAGCAATGTTAAAAAGTGCAAGCTTATTATTTGGGACGGCGCCTATGACGAATAAGCTTTGTTTTGAGGCTTTAGATCGGTCTTTGAGAGACATACTGAGGAGCCGGTATGACGCGGTGATCACCTTTGGAAACAGGACGATGGTTTTGGCGGTGATTTTAGGTGTTCTTCCGGTCATTTCGAAAGGATCACGCCAAGACATTGTTGGTGCTTCTTTGAAACAATCATACCTATGGGATTACCGCAAAGTTCTTAAGCTAACCGCTAACATGAAGCTTATCGCTGGTTCACGGCCTAAGATGTTAGCGAGATAAGAGAGTTTGCGATTGGATATTGAATGTGGGAGACGGCAAGCTTGGAGGACCAAACGAAGGAGAGGTTTCTATAGATGTTGTAACATATTGGATTTCATAAACACATAAACACACTATATCAAGAGGCGTACAATGATAAGTTTAGAGAGAGAAAGTGAAGAGAGTTGGGAGCCTTTCTAGAGAGATAAAGTAAACAAAAGAAATAAGGTTAGTTTGAGTGAAAGGTCCAACCTCACCTGGGAGGTAGATGGTATTTATAGTTACATACTACACGCCCTCATTCGACCGTGGATCGTGCATATGGGTAAAGACCCGTCCTTCCTCCACGGTGTTACTCTAAACTAATAACTAGGCTACTAAAAATGTAAATAACGATATGTCTACGAGCTAACTTATGCTAGATTATATTTGGGGTGACCGACTCTTCACTATGGAATTTCTAATTCCTAACAGATGTGCCGGAAGATATTCTAATAAATACTGCTGATGACCCCATAGCATCTATTATTGACTTTACCTATCCAAACATGTTGGATAACATACATGATCCGGCCTACTTCCAAGAAAAGGCGATTTTGGCACCCACAAATGAGTTAGTCGACACTATAAATGAACATTTGCTTGCAAAATTTCCAGGAGAAGAAATGGTCTACTTAAGTTGTGACAACGTGGATAAAAGTGAATGCGGTGCTGTCATAGATCAGTCTATTTTCTCGCCTGAATTCATAAATGGATTGAAGTTCTCGGGTGTTCCAAACCACAGGCTTGCTTTAAAAGTTGGAGTGCCGATTATGTTGTTAAGAAACATAGACCAATCAAATGGTTTATGTAATGGTACAAGACTTCAAGTACTTAAATTAACAAGAACCTCTATTCAGCGCAAATCATTAATGGAACCAACTTCGGAAAAAGTGATTATTCAAGGTTGAGGATTATCCGCCGATAAGCGTTTGCCTATTAAGATTGTCAGAAACAATATCCGATATCGATCTTTGCCATGACAATCAACAAAAGCCAAGCGGCAATGGCTTTCTAAAGTTGGTTTGTACTTGCCCGCCTTGTGTTCACATGGACAATCAGACGCTGTCGTATCAAGAGTAAAAGCAAGCGGGTTTCAAGGTTGTCGTTGTGATCGATGGTAATCTTCCAAAACCACAACAAATGTCGGTATAAAGAAGTACTTGAAGGTCTTTGAACAAGGTTCATGTTATATCATGTATGTATCATTGGTCTAATCACGTTATATTATACTATGGTTCATTATTTTAATGTTACAAGGTTTGTTAGCAACTTAAAGTTTCATTCAAATCACACATCATTTTATGTTCGAGTCAATCTATTTTTATTTTGGCAACGCGATGGTTGTAAATCGATTGTCACTCAAACATATTTTAAATTTAACAAATTTACGTTATTAATTTTATTATCATCTCATTTATCTATTTTTTTAAAAACTAACCCGGTGTCAACGGGTCTCTAAGCTAGTGAAATATATATTAAAAATCATCAACCATGGTAATTGTGTCTCATAATTTACATGAAGCTTATTAACACACCATGTTTAATGTCTATAAGACATGATTACGTAAAATCACCTGTGAGATTATAAGTGCAAGTTTTCTAATCATTTTAGTTTAAGACACTACTAGAAATTTGACTTTCACCGACGGGTTTTCTGAAGGATAGCTTTCTGTCGCTAATTAACGTTGATTTTCCATCAGATTAACAACAAATGTTGCTGCTAATTTCGAACGATGCTTCTCCAACCGATTTCCGACGGAGTTCCAAGGAATTTAACGTTTTGACGGATTTCCAACAAAAGGTTTCGATTTAATATAAACTATTTGGTTTTAATATTTATGTCGAAAATCCATCACAAATAAAAATTATTTCTGGCGGATTTCCAACAAAAATATTAATAATTAATAGATTCAATTACTTAAATAGACCAAAAGAAAGTTAATTTTCAGCCTATATACTGCATGATTTTTTTTTTCCAATAGTGGATTCGAGCAAAATTATAGTGAAATCGAACAAAAAATAAAAGTGAAGTCGAGAAAAAAAATCAAAATTTCGAGTAGTCAATATTTGATTTTTTTTTTCTTTCCAAACATAGACCACGGTATGTACGGTGGATAAATATTCTATCTTAGTCTATTTAACTCATTGCCCTAACTAATAAACACATATACGTTGACCTTTGTTGTCGAATGTGCCAACTTACAAAGTAAAAATGGTCAATGTTTAATATATATACTACATATAAAGTAAAAATAGTTAATGTTGAAATGTCGAAAAATGGTCAAACCCATGCATTTGGAAAGAAAAATATTGAAAGTATTGAAAACTATGACTTATATGACATATGTTAAAAAAAAATCGAAAACCGGGTTGACCCGGGACGCTTCATACTTGGCGGGTTGAGTCAGTTTAATTTGACCCGTTTTTCGACGAGAACGGTTTAACCGGTTGAACCACTCAGTTCGAAGTGGATTCCAAAACATTATATTTAATCCCAAATCCTCAAATTTTTATTATTTTTCGTTTATAACTCATAAACTTTTTATTATCACGAAAACTATCTGCCGCTAAAAAATCTCGTGAGTATGCACGGATACTCGTCTAGTAAGAAATAATATGAGTGTAAATTGAGAGAAGTTTTCACACTAATACTTCAAATTAACATTAAACTACTAAGTTTAAAAAAGAACTCGTTACACATTATTTAAGTTAACTATTACTTCGAGATACTCCTTTCGTCCTATATTAATTGTTTACTTTGACTTTTTAAGTCTTTTTGTTTTCAACTTTGACTATAAATATTTTTATTTTTGTTATATAATATTTGATGAAAAATGTGCCAATGAGAATACATTTAAAACTCAATCCATTCATATATTTATCATCAAGTATTGTATAACACAACTAAAAATATTTATGGTCAAAATTGAATAAAAAGACTCAAAAAGTCAAAGTGAACAATTATTATATGACGGAGGTAGTAATATATTTAACTTCCACAATATACTTTTGATCCAAAATCTCAAAATAATACGTGTATTTGCTTATCTTGAAGGTAGAATATATGCACCTTTTATTTTTGTTTTCTTTTATTTTATTTTTTATTTTTTATTTTTAAAAAGGCAGCATTTTATAACCAACAAAGACCAATACAAAATAAAAACATCACACCTCTCTAACAAGATAGTTAAAGAGCCAAAGATCCAAGAAAAAGAACAAAACCAGTACCATAAAGGAAACTGAAAAATATATACTCGCAAGATCCAAAAGACCAAAATATCATAAGTTCTACCTTAACATCTGAATGAACGGTATAACCCACCATTTAAGTGCCAAACAAATTGATAAATGAACGATAACCATCCAAACGGACCCCAAGTTGAACACCACCTTGCAGCAACACATGGAACTCGAGCACAAAATACATAATTGCCTCACGAGCTACTGTTGAGCTGTAAGAATGTTGACTCGACTCTTATTAGGATCTCTTAACCATTCTTGCCAACACCACGAACCATTTTTAGACCGAAGCGAAATCCAATGGAAGCTTTTTAATTGAATATCTTGTACTATCGTGTATACGGTTGTAACCTTATTGTTGAAAACCCGATTATTACGTTCTTTCCAAATGAAATACCCGGTTACCAATATCACCACCTGCCACCACTTGTTTTTATTTACTACATGATGCAATGTACTATATATATTAGGGAGTGTTTTTAAAGGAGCGTTTTTTAAGCTTATATGTGGCTTATAAGTCTTGTTTTTGGGCTTATATTTCATAAGCTCCAAATTTGCGGCTTATTTTGAGACTTATGGGCTTATATAAGTTTATCAATATAAGTAGCTTGACTCATTGTGGTAGTTTTATGAAGATGTAATGCATGTTTTGTACAAGTGTTCGGAAGCCAAAAAGTGTGGATTCGACGCAGCTTTTGATTATCTGTGAAGCGAATTGTCTTAACACTTTGGAAGACTTTTGTAGTATGATTCTAGGAAATAGTTCAAGTCAAGTCAGAGACATTCATAATGACATTTTGGGGTTATGGACGAGGCGAATAAGAACTTTCATGTTCAACTCGATGAAGGGATTTGGAAGTGAATGTTTTTGTTATGTATATACTTGCAGAATACCATATGGCAAACCAAAAGGACATGTCTAGAGCAAGTGGTGTTGTACAAGAAAGAAAACCTTGCATATGGGCTAAACCACAAATTGACCCTAAATTGTGATGCATCTTGGATCAAAGAGTCTCGAAAGGTGGGTTTGGGTTTTGTTGCTCAAATTATAATGGTGAAGTGTTATTTTCAGGTGCTCGAGGAGAGTGCTTCATGAGTTCTCCATCGAAGTCGGGTTTAAAGCTATCATGTGGGCTATGAGTCATGCTCGAAGTAGAAGCTTCCCAAATGTTGTTTTCGGATCCGACTCTTTTGTGCCTAGTTAATGCACTACGTAGCGGATCTACTCTTTTACAAATTGACAATATTTTTTCACAATTATTATGTATTTCACTTGCTTTTAGTACGTGTGAATGGTCATTTGTTAAAAGAGAAGGAAATGAAGTTGCTCATAGTATAGCTAATTGGGTCGGAGGATGTAATGACGAGAACATTATGGAGGGTAGAGTTCCGGATTGTGCTTTTATACGAGCGACTGAAGATGTACTATTATCTTCTTATTGAATGAAATTATCCTCTTAAAAAAAAAAAAAAAAAAAAAAAAAAAAAAAAAAACTCTTTAATATTCCACTTTTCACTTTTTTCATATTTTCCCATTTATTTATTAACAAGTTATAACACCCGTGAACACACGGGGTTTTTACTAAAAGTTTTATTTATGTATTATTACAAACAAATTAGCATGTCATAAATAGTTTTAATTACAACATTACAAATAAGAAATGCTTCATGTATATGTTATCAATTAATTATTCACAACAACAACAAACCCAATCCCGCCTAGGCAGGGTATGGGGTTATCAATTAATTATTACTTTTAAATAATGATTTTTGATTGAAAATTATATTTCATTATTCAAGCAAAATTGCATGTATTGGTATTTCTTTGTTGTGTTATAATAAGTACGAAGTGTTAGTAATGAATCATAATCCAAGTTGTGTTACATTAATTGTATTTTTGTGTTATACGTTTGGTCACTTAAACTAAAAGTTTTCCTATAATCATTGGTTATTATTATAAAACTTCGTAACTATCAAGAACTATTTCAAATATCCTCCAAAGACTCTCTACCATCATTAGTATTAGTATATATACTAAAAGGCAGGACCTTAAGTTTTGCAATGCAAACATTAATTGCAAACTTTCCCAACTTGGCAAAATAGTCTCGAGGTTCAAGTGCTACCGCAAAATAAGTCCTGCATCATTAATTGCTATCTATAGCAATCGCAAAATAGTCCCTAAGGTTTAAGCGACGTTGCAAGGTAAGTCCTAACCAAACATTAAATGCAAAGTTTCACAACTTGGCAAAACAATTCCCGAGGTTTAAGTGTCGTTGCAAAGTAAGCCTCTAGCATTAATTGCTATCTATAGCAATTTGGCAAAATAGTCCCTAAGGTTTAAGTGTCGTTACAAAGTAAGTCCTTTGAAGCCAACTCACGCATCGCATGGGTTTCTACACTCGTTAACTTTAATACAAAATTCGAACTCTAGTTCAAAATCCGTTTCTTAAGACGAATATGCTATGAAAAGTACCTTGTTTACCATTTTAGGAACTATACAGAAAGTGGTCGAAAAACAGATCATTTAGGTGATTGACCATCTCTAAAGGTATATATACTAACTCTTAAGGGGGTTAATGATACGTAATCACAAGTAAAGAATCATTTATATATAAAGAAAACCGCAAGTGGAATTAAAAAAAAAAAAAAAAAAAAAAAAAAAAAAAAAAAAAAAAACTATTAGTTTTTATTTATGCTTTAGAAGAAAATGTTAATCAGAGGTCTAGCAAGAGAAGTAAGATTGATCAAAATTCACCTGTGGCCATTTGACTAAACGCATTAGAATTCATTCTTCCTCTTCTAATTTATCGTTATTTTCACCTACACATTTCATGTTCTGTTAGTTTTGGCACTTGTAAAGCTCTAACAAAGTAAATCCAAAGCAACAACAAATTGTCCGGACAAAACAGGGCCTACATAAGTGCAGTGTCCAATAAAGTTGTTGTTTCTCTATCACCTTAGTTAAAAAGAACGTGAACTTTGCCCTTGTTTTCTCTCATGGTGCAACTGATCTCATAAGGCACAATGGTGTGGCCAACATCATCTAAGACAACAACATATGTTCCCTCAATATTTGCCTTCCCGGATATGATATTTCTTTATTTTCCTCATTAGAGTATCTGGAGGCATTTGCTTTGACTAAAGAGCTAAACTCTTGATAAGGTGAAGAAGAGTCCAAATTATATGACATAACGCTTTTCCATAGTGATAGAAAGCATCCTCCCGCAACTGACTTTATTCATATTAATTACCCGAATTTGATTATTCCATATCACGCCGGTTCCACAACGCAATGCCATAGTTATTTTCCTAATTGGTTACCAATGAACAAATAAGAAAAGAACATCATAAATGGCCCTATCTTATTTTATAGTAATCTAACAAAGGAGCCAACTTTTTAAAAATTAAGCACATTAACTTACGACATTATCGAACACACATCACTTGCGGACTTTATAAAGCAAACTACATTCTTACTCCAGCCTCCGTGTGGTGTTTGTTTATGCTTATTTCTAGGCTCACGAGTTTCATAGTTAGAACCTCAAATTGGACACTTAGCCAGGTAGTATTATTAGCCTTGAGGACAGTCTATACTCGATACAAATATTACTACTACTCATTAATCTTATGAAAACTAAAGTGTGTGACCCATAAGTTAGCTTAAGGCGTTGGTTTATTAATTTGAAGGTATAAGATATCAAGGGGTAATAAACCTTTCACCTCAACTTCTCTTTGGAGGCATTGAACTGAAGTAATGATTTTTCTCTGTTTTGTGTCGAAGCTCGTTTTGCGTGCTCCTTGCAACGTTGTTCAATTGGGTGACCTTGCTGCATTTGTTTTGCAACATGTTAGTTTGGCGTCTATATATGGAAAAACCATACTAAGGATCGTGGAAAACAAACCTTTATAGCTCCTCAAGTTTGGTGATATATACACCTTTAGTTTCATGTTCAAGATCCTCATACAATCAATCTTACGTTACTTGAAGCTTAGCAAGAAAACCTCTCTCTCTCTCTCTATGGCTCAGAACAAACTCATGCAAGTTATCACGGTGGAAATCAAATGAGCTTATAAGTCCTAATGTCAAGTATGTGTAGAATAACTACATCCATAATATAATAGACTAAACATTATCTCAGAAATACATGCGAGTGAAACCTAACTTCTCATACCTACGAGAAAATCCCTCCAAACCGCCTTCATACTTGTCGATTGACTCACGTATCTTCTTGTAGTGTGAATACATGTAGTTAGCTTGAATGACGAGATAAAGCATTATAAGTAGCACAATTTAAATGAAATTAATACATTAATTCTTCATATAAACTCCTACGGTTGTCGGTGTCAACTTTGACCCATTTACTTATTAATGAGTCGATTCAGCTAATCCCTAATGGTGTCAAACAGATATATTAAAAAGTCGCTTAAAGGAAACAGGTTGAAAGTTTGTATATCAAGTAAGTAACATTAGATATGCATCCATAATTTAAATCACTTACGTAAAGACTATTTTGCAAGAAAAGTTTTTGTCGGGTCAACCTAACCCTGTATAAAATGTGACCCATTTTCCCACTTTCACATTCAACAATTGTCCTATTCTTCAAAAGCTAAAATATATCTCACCGTACTCAAGATGTTGACGGTGGTTTGTCAATAGGGGTCAATCTCAGATATTCTCGTCCGGCTCCCGAGGAGGAATGGATATTTGTCTAATAGCCTCACTTTCTTTGCTAATGTCGTAAAGTTTCGATGGTTCTTCCTACAGAATCGCAATATCTTCAACCGTAACCGATGAAGTAACAAAATCCTTTTCACCATGTCATCAAGTTGTTCTTCATCCGATTCGCCTGTGATATCCGAAACAACAATCAAGAAGCACCATGCCAAAACTTTGAGCAAAAATATTTACTTAAATCATGTATCAAATAAGTTTTGTTTAAGGGGAGGTTTTAGATGATGGTTGTGCTATGGATCTCAGAAAGATGTGTGGGTGTTGTTTTCCCTTTTACATTTTTAACCCCAAGCCTTTTACAAAAGTACCCGCTTTTCCTTCTAGTTTTCTTTTCTTTCATTTTCGACACCTGTGTTTTTATGTTGATTTTTCTAATAAGACGAAATTTAACGAATTTTGACCAAAAAAAGAAGCAAATTGGGAAATAATTAGTTTTAATTATTTTTCAAGATTAAAAAATATATATATATTGTCTTAAAAAGTTAATTTGATTTTTTAAAATGAAGATTATGGGCTGTTTAGACGCATTTTTTAGAAATTGTAGTTTTTTACAAAATAATCTCCTCCAAAACAAGTAGCTGGTTTGGATCACATCAACTCAGTTTTATTTTAAACAAATACTAAAACGAAAAGGCGATTCACGAAGTTTTAAACGTCTATTTGTTAAAACTTTAAATTCTTAATATACCCTCCAAACATTTATTTACAATTATAGATTTGTCCTTTTATGTTATTTTACATATTATAATTACATTTAACAATTAATTTACTAAACATCGTTATTAAAAAAGACTGAACTTTAGTTAGTATTACGTTAATTTCAGTAAATTATACCATGATTTCTGTATACCATAAAGATACACCATATACGTTGGCTTTGCCAAACATACCCTTTAACAAAATTTCCCATCTTTTCGATCTTCCCTCCTCTAAAATATCACAAACACTTTCAGGCTTTACTTTCCCCGCACCATTTCTGTCCACCGTCGACCACATCGCCACCTTTCATCCGCCGTCCACCGTCCGCCTTCCGCAATCAACCACATCGCCACCATTTGTCCGATCACTTTCAGAAAGGTTTAATTATATGTGTTTATTTTGCTCCAATTTCAAGTGTATTATTTGCCCTAATTTTGATTCGTTTCTGTTTATGAATGTATGTATAATCGGAATAACGGAATTGGTTTCATTCAAGCTCAAACGGATCATCATATCAGTTGTGATAACTAGATGGATTTAATAATTTCAGATGGACTCAAGCATTATTCAGTTTCTTCTGAACAGATTAAAATTGATATGATACAAGCCAATGTTGTTCTGATTGGTAATTTGGTACTTAGTAATAAGTTTATGTATTTACTAATGTCGGGCTTATCATGGTGTTTGATGAACGCACATCACATGTTTGATAAAATCTCCTAGTTGTTAATTCCAATATTCCTTAGAAATTTTATTATCTTATGGTTAAAAGCTTGCGGTAAATCAATCATTGATGCTTAAATGGATAAAGTATTTCTATCATTTATTTTGCTGGCATGCTATATTGGTCGTTAATGATATAAGTTGTTTCCTGATGCATATACATATTACTCTTACATTTGCAGTGTCAGTCTATTCAATACACACATCCATCAAGAACGCTAAAGTTACCAACTTGTGACCAACGCACAAGTTGTCCGAAGTTGCATTGGTTCAAGCCTTTATTATTACCAATACATGGGTTGTTGTTGGTGGCTTCTTTCCAAACAAAGTGTGTATATGTTACCCTTCTAACTTTCAAAGTTACTTTAACGCAAATATATGTTTCTCTGCATATTGCATCTTTCTATGCTCACTTATAGGATTCTAATATAAAGTCAGTCACGAGCCACGACTCATAGTTTGCTTGCTCGCATATATATTTGACTGAAATAACGTGTCATTCATTTGTAAAATCAGATTTAGCAAGTAACCCAAAACAACCCGTTTGAGGCGGTTTCCTT
The DNA here is from genome assembly GCA_022545495.1 of Chrysanthemum lavandulifolium. Lineage (NCBI taxonomy): Eukaryota > Viridiplantae > Streptophyta > Magnoliopsida > Asterales > Asteraceae > Chrysanthemum > Chrysanthemum lavandulifolium. The sequence continues at coordinate 306,057,911 of CM040239.1, read as the reverse complement.
ATCAGTCTAAAACAATTTCATAATTAGTTTTAATAAGCAATCCCAAACACTCCCTGAAAGCAAACTTAATAAGCAATCTCAAACATCACTTGTATAGTTATATGTGGGTTGTTTTGGATTGCTTATTGAAACATCTCAATCAAGTGAATGTTACGTTTCCTACTGCTAATGTAAACTTATAAACAAATAAAGCATCATATGTAAATCAATAAAATGATTACTACCTATATTAAATTTACAAAGAAACTTGAGGTATACTTCGTATGTCCAAATTAGCTGCCATATTTCGATAAGTTTTAGAGACCTGTTTATACATCTATAGCCTAAACTGTATATATAAAGTAAAATCAAATCACACTTAAAAGTATTCAAAATGTGGTATGTCTTTAGCAAACCACGTCTATCTATATATGATACCTTTTTTATTACGTGTCTCACATTAGATACACGTCGCTTTATGACTTACCACTAAGGCGAGGCGTTTGAGTTCATACCTACTAGATGACACTGAACAGTGAACACTTTTATGGGAAGGATGTTATAATACATGAAGTGTTCTGAAAAAATAAAATTTTAAAAAATTCCCAATAACTGCAGGTTTATTGTTGGGTGATCTCATAGTTGCTAACATTATTTGTGTGGTCCACCCACTTTGTAGCTATTGCATCCTTACCATTCATTTTAAAGTGGCATAATGCTGGGTGATGTTGGTGGACCATCTTCAATTCCTTTTGGCTTTAAGTCAAGATCTATACTTTTCTTCAACCTCACTCTCAATTCACATATACCTACCATTTATTCAGATTTAAAGAGCTTCAAGTTTACTGTCATTACTACAAAAAAAATGGCTGAAGTCATTGCTTCTACCCTCATTGAAGCCGTTTTTCAGAAGCTGGCCAATGAAGCCGTGAAGCAAGTTGTTCGAGCGAAGGGAATTCATTCTGAGCTGAAGAAACTAGGGAGGACTTTGTCCAGGATCCAAGGACTGCTCAATGATGCTTCGGATAAAGAAATAGCTAATGAAGCTGTTCAAGTATGGCTCAATGATCTCCAGCATCTGGCTTATGAGATAGATGACATACTTGATGACTTGGCAACCGAGGCTATGCATAAGGAGTTGACCGACCAGTCCAGCACCAGCAAGATAAGAAAGCTCATTCCAGCTTGTTGCACAAAATTCTCACTAAGTACAAGGCTGTATCATAAGTTAGATAATATCACCAACAAGTTACTCGATCTAGAAAAGGAAAAAGAATCTCTTGGTCTAACGGTGAAGAGTGGAAGTTTAGAAGTGAAGGATGATAGGCCAAAAGATAAAAATAGACAATCCCAGACCTCTTTGGTAGACCCATCTAGGATTGTTGGCCGACAAGGTGATAAGGATGCATTGGTTCACAAGTTGTTAGTTGATGAACCACGTAATAGTGAAAACTTTAGCATCGTGCCCATAGTTGGTATGGGGGGTGTAGGTAAAACCACTCTAGCTAAATTATTGTATGAAGATGAAAAAGTGAATGATCACTTTGAATTTAAGGCCTGGGTTTGTGTGTCTGATGAGTGGGACACCTTCAGTATGAGCAACATTATTTTTCAGTCTGTGACCGGGGAAACACAAGAATTTAAAGATCTAAATCTCCTTCAAGTAGCTCTTAGAGATCGATTTAGAAATAAATTGTTCCTATTAGTGTTGGATGATGTCTGGAGTGAAAATAGTGATGATTGGGAATCACTAGTGGCCCCTTTGAAAGCATGTGCTCCCGGAAGTAAAATAATCATGACAACTAGGAAGGAAAAGTTGCTCAAAGAATTGGGTTGTGGAAAATTAAACCGTTTGCAAAGTCTCTCGCATGACGATGCCATGTGTTTATTTGCTCAACATGCATTGGGTGAAAATAACTTTGATTTACATCCAAGACTTAAAGCACCTGGTGAAGGCATTGTCAGAAAGTGCGATGGTTTGCCTTTGGCTTTAATAGCACTTGGAAGGCTATTGAGGACAAAAGAAGATGAAGTAGACTGGAAGGAAATAGAGGATAGTGAGATATGGAGCTTAAAGAGGAAGGTAAAATCATTAGGCTTGGAGACTAAGCTACCGTGAACTTCCCGCCTACTTAAAGTGACTCTTTGCATATTGCTCCTTGTTCCCAAAGGACTATGCGTTTGACAAGGCGGATTGGTTACGCCGGATGGCGGAAGGATTTTTACGCCAAGTACGCCCAAGCAAGTCAACTGAGAACGGGGTAATGAATGCTTTGATGAGTTGTTATCACGGTCATTTTTCAACACTACCTAATGACGAGTCTTTGTTTGTTATGCATGATCGATGAATGATTTGCCACTTTCTGTTCTTTGGAGATTTCTATTTTAGGTTGTAGAAGGAATTGGGAAAGAATTATAGGAAACAAGCTTTGGATAAGTGTCGTCATATGTCATTTGTTTCTGAGCAATATGTAGCTTACAAGAAGTTTGAGGTAGTTGAAGGTGCTAAAGGTTTGAGAACATTCTTGTCTGTGAAAGGAAGTTGGCGAAACTACTTGTCGAATAAGGTTCTAGTTGACTTACTTCCCCAGCAACCATTGTTAAGGGTAATAAGTTTGAGTGGTTATGCGATAAGTGAGGTACCCGAGTCTATTGGTAGTTTGAAGCACTTGCGGTATCTTAATTTATCTCAAACTAATATCAAACATTTACCTGAAAATGTTTGTGATCTCTATAACTTAGAGACCTTGATTGTTTTTGGGTGTTCAAGCTTAACTAGTTTACCTAACAGCTTCTTAAAGTTAAAGAATTTGCGGCATTTAGACATTAGAGATACTCCAAAGTTAAAAGACTTGCCATTAGGGGTTGCTAAGTTGAAAAGCCTACAAACTCTTTCAAAAATCGTTATTGGAGGAGAAAATGACTTTTCGATAACCCAACTTAAAGATTTTGAGAATCTTCGTGGGAAAGTTTCCATAGAGGGCCTGGAAAAAGTACATAACGCAACGGAAGCACGAGAAGCAGACTTATCTCAAAAGAGACTTACTGAGTTAGAGGTGGAATGGAGTGGCGTATCAGATGCTTCCGAAAGGACACATCTGAAAACGATGTCCTTGACGCATTGAAGCCATATAATGATTGTTTGAAGAGGCTAGGCATTGTGAACTATCTGGGTTTAGAGTTTCCAAAATGGGTTGGGGATCCCTCGTTTCACCGGTTAGCTAATGTGTCTATACGTGACTGTAAAAAGTGTACTTCTCTACCACCATTCGGGCAACTACCGTCACTTAAGGAGTTATCTATCAAACACATGGATGACGTGAAAGATGTGGGTTTAGAGTTTCTTGGGACTGGTGTTGCATTTCCTTCACTTGAAATACTACAGTTTCTTGGTATGCGGGGGTGGGAGGTATGGTCAACCAATAGTAGAAGTGGGGTTGGAGATTCTGTGTTTCCACGCCTTCAAAAGCTCCGTATAGAAGATTGTCCTAATTTGGTTGAATTCTCACATGAAGGAGATTCTGTGTTTCCAAGCCTTCAGGAGCTTTGTATCACAAGTTGTCCAAATTTGGTTAAAGTCTCACTTAAAGCACCACTACTATCATTGAGGGATTTGAGAATACATGGATGTGGTGCTGGTTTGTTGAGAAGTCTGGTGCATGCAGTTCCATCAGTCACCAAGTTGGAAATAGGATCTATTTCAGGGCTTACTAATGAGGTGTGGGGAGATGTTATATTGAATCTTAAGGCAATTGAAGATTTGAATGTCCAATTGTGTCATGAAATAAGATACTTTTTGGAATCAAGTAGTAAGGTTTTTGTGAATTTAAGGAAGTTGTTCGTAATTAGTTGTAAAAATTTAATGAGTTTAGGGGAGAAAGATGAGGAGTATCATTATGGGAGCAACGTCCTGACATCTCTTAGGTCGTTAGAGATATATTTGTGTGAAAATTTTAAGACTTTGAGTTGTCCAAACAACATTGAGACGTTGAAAATCAGTGCTTGTTATTCAATTGCATGTGTCTCTTTCTCAACGGGAGGAGGGCAGAGGCTCAAGTCAGTTGAGTTTCACGATTGTAAGAAACTATTGTTAGAGGAGGAGTTGGGTGAAGGAGGAAAGAAGAAAAGGTTACTTATCAACAGCAAAAGCATGTCAATGCTTGAATATGTATGGATATCAAATCATCCAAAGGTGGCATCGATCATTGATTTTGGGGGTAACTTCATTCACCTCACAAGCTTGAGAATATGGAATTGTCAAAGTACGGCGGAGTCATTATTTGCAGACCTTCAATTGCAGACCTCGTTAACTGATCTGGATATATCGTATTGTCCAAGTATGGATGTTCCAACAGCTGGGCTTTGGCCTCCCAACTTGCGTGTCCTTTCAATTGGGCGGTTGAAGAAGCCCATCTCAGAATGGGGCCAACAGAAGTTTCCAACCACACTAGTTGACCTAACCTTATACGGTGAAACAGAAGCAGCTACTAATTGGAGTCAACTCTCTCATCTTCATATTCCTTCTTCTCTTACTTCTCTTACAATATGGAGATTTGACAATTTGGAAACAGTTTCAGAGGGACTCCAACACCTCACCTCCCTCCAACATCTCAGCATTTATGAATGCCCAAAGATAAAAGATCTACCAGAAACGTTGTTGCCTTCACTTTTGCATTTGGATATTGGTGAATGCCCAAATTTGAAAGAACTACCAGTAGCGTTGTTGCATTCACTTTTGAGGTTGTATATATGGGGATGTCCAGATCTGAAAGAAAGATGCAGTAGAGGAGCCTCCTACTGGCCCCAAATCTCCCATATACCCTGCATCTTTATAGACGGGGAATCACAAACGTAATATGAAGGTGTGTTCTCTCTATGCCGTTTAACTTCTTTTATTTACTAGTATATTCTATAAGTAACTAATAAGCTTTTATTTCATTTCATTACAGCAGTTTTTTTCAATTTCCAAAACTAATGATTAGCAAGGATTTTGATTGTATAGTTTAAAACTGAAACAATATCTGATTTGCGAAATCCAATTTGAAGTTAATATTCTAATAAATTTGGTCATAAAAACCTTTTTAATGTCAAACCTCAAGTCAATGTGAGGTTATCATCGAATGTTGATACCAGTGCATACAGTACGTGGATGTTATATGGTTTATGTTTCTTGAAATTTATATATTCAGACAATATCTGATTTGCAAAATCCAATTTGAAGTTAATATTCTAATAAATTTGGTTTGCCAATTATGTATAAACTACAAACTCCTATCTATTGCAGTCAATGTATAAAGAAGTGAATTACATAGGAGAGGAGTTGTATATATCATCAGATGTTTTTAAGTTCACCTTACTTATTGATAATGACAATAAACATTAATTAGCTTATTGATAATGACAATAAACAGTCTCTTAAGTTCACCTTACTTATTGATAATGACAATAAACATTAATTAGCTTTGTAAGTTGTCGACTACTACATTAATGAATCACCAGTCTCTTAAGTTCTTACTTATTGATAATGACAATAAACATTAATTAGCTTGCATCATCAACTTGATATTAGTACTATAAATCCATTCCATAGACCATTTTAAGATCAAAGGAGAATTTTGGTTGCTCTATGGAGCTTTTACAGAATCTTTTAAACTTGACTGAACTCAAATTAACACATCCTAAAGCTAAATTATATTTGAATGAATAATGATTCAATGTACTGACATGTTTTCTATTTCTAGAATTGATTGAAGTCCAAAGAGAAAGTGAGTTTGTGCTATTTTGAATGAGGCAGAGCTTATGCAGCATGCATAGTCAAGGATGTACCAATATCGTGAATGTTTTAGGAATTAGAGATTTGAATTTGGCAAGCAATGACATGTGGTTCTTGAGTTTTGAGCTAGTACGTACCTAACCTAATGATTTTCTTCACTTCCATTTACGGCATATCAATACTTCCTTTGTACAGTAAACTTGTTTGAATTGACTTTGATATGGTTATTATTGTTTAGTTTTGTTTTAATAGAGACCGAGATACCTGATTTATGGGGAAGTTTTGAAGCTACTTTTACAAGTAGTTGCAGACTCAACTAAACTTCTCTACAAGCTTTCATCCGCAACATACCAGCCAAATCGAATGGGTGATGCATTGTTGGACCTACACTCTAAGTGAGTCCATCTCTAGGATGAATAATTAGCAGCACTAGAACTTAGATCTAGTCTAATGCGGTAACTGGACTTTCTGAGAGTAATTGGGGCTTAATTCATTTTATTTGTTTGGCCATGATTTCAGGGCTAACAGGCTTTCGGACGTGAAGAAGTATTGGAACAAAAGATCTTGCTGCATCTTCTATGTAGTTTTCGTAAATTCAAGCTCATGGAGTTTCTTTGATACCATCGTTTACAATGCAATAACACAAGTGTGCTCATAGATGTCTAAAAAAGTATACTAAAAAAGTGACAGTTGGATATCATGTAGTGCCCAGTATTGCATAGTCAAAAGAGTTCCTCGTATGCTCATGGTGTTTCGAGTGGCAGTTTATTGGTGGCATTGAGTTGGTGGATCATTTGGATGGAGGCTAGTGAGTCATGAAAGATGAGACTAGTTCGCCTTAACAAATGATGCCAAAAGAGTGAAGACAAAGCTATTTGGTGCATCAAGTTCAAGTTTCTAGACTAATTTGGTATTGCCGTTCATGTTGCTGTTTTAGATTGGTGATTTGTTTTGGTTACTCGCTTTTCTGAAAGGAAATGTATTTGGGATTTTGAGCTAGCTATGTAATTTGATACATATAATTTTCTCCTTTTCACCAAACAAATGTATGCTCATATATTTATGTCTATATTGTTGCCCGCTAATGGGACCGATAGCTTGCTTTAGATTAAGTATTGCCATTGCCAGACTTTTCAGATCGTATACTGTATTTAATATTCGCACAAAACGACGATGTATAAACATTATAATTATCATGTATATCATAGATAAATAATAGCTTTTTTGAAAATCAATATAATTATAATTTAATTGATTTTTGTGAGAATTTAAAGTTCAAGAAAAATATTAATGTAATTACAAAAGTTTGAGAAAGACATTGATGTAATTATAAAAGTGGAAAGGATATTTATATAAACTAGAAGGGTACCCGCGCAATGCGGCGGCGGGTACCCGGTGACCATTTTTATGGCGAACAAATATTTTCCGTGTGAACTTTTTAATTCAAATACATTTAAGAACATTACAAGTAAAACTTTAAATAACATGACTAAACTACTAATCCATCAACACATTTACCATAACTTTTAGAGATAAAACTAACGCCCATGATATTTGGATAAAGCCATTTAGTAATTCAGATTTTCGGATAAGTCAATTACTAATCCATCAAAACATTTATTACATCGTGATGATAGATTAAATGGGATGTTCTGATTCACAAGTCAATATGTTTTATGAATATTAAAGTTGTCACAATTAAAGACATTTAATTTACGTTTGAATTTTGAGTTGTTAATTTCAATTTTCATTTAAAGAAATGTTTTGGTCTTAAAATTTTAAAACTTTAATAGTAGTATCTGCCACGTTCGATGATGGAGTGCTTTATAACTAAAATTTTCGAGGAACAATGTTTTTCTATTAGTATTGGTTTACATTGACAATTACTTTATAGATGGCGGGATTTTTTTTTGTAAGCATGATAAATTATTGAAGTCATGAGGTAGATGATATATTATTGGGGCCACTCCCACTCTTTTTTCTTTTCTTATTATTTTGTTATTTCTGGGCTTGAAATGAATTTGTTACTTTTGTAGTGAATGTTGTTGACTTTCTTATTTTGATATGAGACCCGAGACTATGATAAATATATGAGTGATTTTTATAATCATCATCTTCAACCTCTTTTATTTGTTCTTAAGTTTTGATATTTCTTTTAAAACCACAATCTTTGTTCTTTTATGTTGATATTTCTTTCAATAATGTTGTTTATCTTTGCTTCATTGACTTAAAAAACTAAACATAACTATTAAAACCAATTTTCACATAACTATTAAAACCAATAAAAAATTAAAGGAAAACACATGCAATCTATTTGTCCTACACCACTCTCAACCACAAATGCAAAGAAAACAAAACCCATCACTCCATCAGTTAACTTCAATCGAAAATTTTCAAAATACAACAAGTCAACAATAAATAACTAATTCACACATTCATAAAGTAAATTAAAAATCCAAAACCAAAATCAATTATAACTTTTAACAATTGTCACACGATAAATCGATCTTAGCTTAATTGCTTGATCTCACGTCTTGTTCATCAATCAACCATAGTGAGGCGGGTGACAAAACCTTATACAACTTATTACTTTTTTTAGGATCTTAAAATGTGTTAGATCTAAGAGGAGGTGGGGATAGTGGTGTTTTTGTGATGCAGATTCACTTGGTAGGCTTGAAACATATACAAGTAATAAGCCACAGAAACACAATCCAACAACCGTTAACACCACCGAAACCACCTAAACCAAAACATCACTAACCGAAAACACAAAGTTATGGTCGTGATTTTTGCGATGGTTGCAATTTCGTGAAGAGGCTGCGTTAGAGAGAGAGAGAGTAAGATAATGATCTTGTGTTTTAGAGAGGAGTGATGTGTATTATTGTTAATTGTGTGTTTTATGTGTGAGGTTCGGGTTTTATATTAGCTAGGTATGGGTTTTAAAATGGGCTGTTACATTTTAAATGGGCCGTTACACTTTAAATGGCTGCATGAATGTTGAAGTTGTTACAAAGTTATAAAATTGGAAGACATTTATTTTCACGTAATAACTTATATTTATGTGTGTAATGTATTGATTTATTACAAATGTAGCATAAATCTTTCTTTAATAAGAAATGTTTTTTGGTCTTAAAAATTTTAAGACTTCCTAATTTAGAAGGTCCTAAATCCTTTATAAAGGAGTATAGATGAGAAAGATATTTACATAATATTGAACTTTAAAAAAAATATACATTAAATTCTCCCTAATATTTATTACTATAAAGTATCAAGAAAATAGGGTTTTAGATTGGAATTATCCTTTACAAATAATAATAAAGTGTTCCTTTAAAAATTATTAAAGTGGTATTACGAACATCAGAAGAAGAATCCAATAAAGCAATTTTGAAAAAAAGTAGAAAAAACATGCGGATCAATATGGATCAACTTTGTTAAACTAAACAACATATGTTCAATATTTAATTAGATAATGTTTAAGAAAAAGGCAAGGCAACAATTGTAAATTACTAGCATGGTACCCGCGTAATGCAGCAGCGGGTACTCTATGATTATATTTTGTCACGAGCAAATGTTATTTGGTTACACATTTTTTAACAATAACTGTACAAAAGCATATCAATAATGGGCTCATTTTGTTTGTAATCTAGAGATTTTCGCATCGGTATATTTTTTATTATTCATTAGGTATTTGTTAGATATTCGATGAATAATGTTTGTTATATAAAAAGTTCGTAAATATCAAGAAATACGAGGTCTTTTTTTTTTTTTTTTTTTGTAAGTAGTTGCATACTTTGGGGGCATACTTTGGGGGAAGCTGTGTAAATTATTTTATTATGTTTTAATATGTCTTGACATAGTGTATATAAAAATGGAAGTTAACAAAACTCCAATGTGAGAGTACTAATAATTGAAAATTATGGTATATTTCTAGTTGGAGGTCCAAATTCCCGAAGCCCAATAACTTTTTCTATAAACTAAACCTAAAACTTACATGTATATCTTGCAATCACCTAAAATAATTATATCTTCTTCGAATAACAAACGCACTCCTTTCTACTAATAAACCGAACACAAACAAAAACTCTTTTTATTATTTAAATCTAACCAAAGACCTGAAATTTTATGCTTCAAGATCCTTTATGGGTCTCTGGTAAGGTTGTATTTTTTTTGCTTGTTCTTACGAAACAAAGAAAGAATGAAACAATTTTGTTTTTGTTTTATCTTAAAGTTTTCAGATATATAGAAGAAGCTTTGCTTCTCATAGATTGATGAGGATTTATCTCTTATAAGTTTGTTTTAAGAACAAATCCTTGTTTATTCAAAGAAATAATCCTAGATCTTGACTTTTCCTTTGTGTATTTTGTCTTGCATGTGTTGGAAATGAGAGTTGAGGAGTGATTGTGATGGTATTGTGGTTGTGACGATTGATGTGAAATGGAATGGGACAAATTCGTGTTTAACTTGTTGGTTATGGTGGAAATGATTTGATTAGTTGATGTTATAGTTTGTTAGTTGACCAAGGAAGACAAAGAACAGATGGTCTGAAGTTTCATGGACTGAGGTTATAGATATACCCTCAGAGCATGAGCAATGCATCAAGTCTTTTGCATTTAACACAATAAATATTTAAGTGTACTCTACAAATCAAAAAGTCATTTTTAGAATTTGCTCCAATGCAAAATGTTATCATCAAAAGCTTTTCAAGTGTTTTATATAATAAATTAAGATCAAACTATGCTTTAGAAGATGAAAAGCTTTTGCTTCAAACATTTGATGTTTATTAAGTCTTTGGGTAAAAAGTCTTTCACTAAGTCATTGATGTAATGCAAAAAATGATGTAAATGACTTTTCCAAATAGTACCAAGTCATTCTCCAAGCTAGCATTGGAGATGCTCTTAGCTTGGTCAAACATGGCAAATTTCGTAATTTTATTTAAGTTACTTGTACAATATACCTGATAATTTGTATTTCTTATGTAGATGGTGTTTTAATAACTCTAATAATTGTTTTTATTTATTTACCACATTGATTACTATTTGATGTACAATTTTTTTGTTTATGATGATTGTACCTATAGCTTTGTGAGGTTTTATATTTTAGTTAAGGGGTGACTTAAATAGTGTGTCAATTGAATTTGTTAAATAGTATTTTTTTAGTTTTATTTGTGCTACAAATAGTTGTATATTATGCTTTTTTTACTTGTATTTGCTTAAAAATTTATTTTAAAAAATCAATAGGTGAAAAGATGCTAAATGCTTTATAAATAGTATATATATAATTTTTCTTTCCTTGTCTATCTTCAACGTTTTGAACTCAAGAAGGTACTCGAAGTAGTCACCTTCCCAGTTTATAATCGTTTATTTATTAAAAGTCTAATATATAATTGAGAATGAAATGAAGTTGGCGAGACGGAGATTTTGTGAGGGGGTCAAGGGTACTCCCCAAACCCCAACCGCCTAACCGATACGTTTGTACCTTGGTTTCGGCGATGGTAATGACTCGTTAAGCTCTTGAAATCATAATTGTTTCTTTGAATAGTCGCTTTAAAGTTTAAACCATGTTTGTTTTATAAAGTCTTTGACCTATCATTTTACACAATTTATGAAAAGATCTAAGTGTTTGAAAAGGTTTGCTGAAGAAGATAGATGTTCAGTTCAAGAAAAAAGAAAAAGATATATGTAACATTGGTAGGGGTAGATATATAATAGAGTATTTAATATATAAAATATATCTACTTGTATTTACGTGTAACACTACTTTCAATGTTTGTCAGAGCTTTGAAAAATGAGAAATCTATTTCATTTCATTGTTTGCTTTTTTGTTATTTGTATTTTAGTTTTTTTTTCTTTATTCTTTTGATATTGTGTAAAAAGTTAGCATAAAAGTTGGATAAGTTAATTTTGAGTGCTTATATAGTATCTGTTAATTTAATAACATGTTAATATTTGTGGATTAAGATAATATACGATAACTAATGGCCAAATTTTCATTTCATTATTCATGTTTAAGATTGGTCGGATGATTGAAACATTGAATCATTGAATCGGTGAGGTAATCGATCTAAAACTTGTATGTTATTATCCAAATTATGGACGGCCATCGGCTCCCCTTAACACCAAATCATGGCTCCGTCCCTGGAAGTTGGAGAATGAAAAATGTTTTATTACAAGAAATTAAGAAAAACTATGTTTAGTAAAAGTCTAATATAATATAAAATTGAGAATAAAGATGAAGTTGGAGAATGAGAAACCGTGTATATACTAGGGGTTCATGGTTTGGGTAATACTTAAATAAACCGAAAATGAAATCAAATCGAACCGAAAATAACCGAATTGAACTTGTACCTAATCGAACCGAACCGAATTAAATATTCGGTTCTCGGTTCTGTTATGGTTCTAGCAATATAAACCGAAAATCGAACTCAAATAAATACAAATTTTTTAATATATTTAGATATAAAAAAGATATTAAAACTCTTTCTTACTATAAATATAACATTTTTTAAGTTTGAAATATTTTTTTTGGCTAAAAACTAATATAAAAAAGGAAAAAATAAATAAAATTATGTAATTCGGGTTATTCGGTTATAGGAGTTCGGTTTTTGTTTATTCGATTCGGTTTTCGGTTCGGTTTAATCAATTTTAATTCGGTTCGGTTCTCGGTTATACCCAGAAAAAAAGTTTAACCGAACTAACCGAACCGAATAAACCGAACAACCGATAACCGAACCGATGGACACCCCTAGTATATACTGCTTAGAGTACAAGTATGTGTTCATTGTGTACTGTGTAATCATGTATTTGTTGTTGCTTTGCTTATTTTAGGAGGTCATTGATGTTTTTAGCAGGAGTTTTAACTTTTAAGGTTCCTAATATCCATGTTTTAGATTTTGACTCTTGCTAAACGAATCATGGCGGTAGGTTAGAGTTAATGGAGAAACAAAGCTATTAAACAAGAAATGATTTTTTTACACATTATATTAATATCTAAAGAAGTAAAGATAAGAATGTAATCGATTGTAACACCCCCAAATTCCCACAAAAGAATGCAATCTGAAGGCGTTACGTCATAATATAAGAACACAAGATATAAGAGAACGACCTCTATATAAGTCGTTTTAAAAGTAGATGTTCGATAAGTTTTAAACAAAATTTTGAAGTCACACAATGCAAATGTTTACATAACAAGATAAATAAGTTTTCAAATGTTATCGAACATAAATTATATGCATAAGTCTTCCAAATTATGCGACCCGGATGCTCAAGCTCCATGCCACGTCAAATCAATGATCAGTTACTAGAGAAATACATGCTAAAATGGTCAACAAATATGTTGGTGAGTTCATAGGTTTAACGAAAATGTAGTAATGAACCACAAGATTTTAGCGTGCGTGACCATTGTAAACCAAATATACAAAAATGCGTTTAGTACTGCCTAAGCTCATGATGCCAAAGCATTAACAATAATGTAAATGAGAGTGCCCAATGCATGTGTCTAACCCCAAACACCCGTTTTGTTACTCAAATGAAGATGCACCCCTTTGAAGTGTACGAGTCAACCCGAACAGGGAGTGTCAATCCCAATAGATCTATTCACAACATTTGTGCTTACAATGTAATTAACGGTTCATGATAACGGACAAAAATATAATGCGGGTTAACAAACAACTTAAGCCAGTACGTAAACGGGTAAATGTACTTGTGTTCAAACATAAAAACAAGCAATGTATTCTTACTCAGAGTATTTCGAAATAAGTATAAATAATGTAAAATCGGGCTACGAAACTCAACTCAAGTATTGAATATGTTTGGAAATGAGTAACGTAGAACAACAACCGTGAAACCCTAACCGCGACCTAGAATATAATTCTTTTTAGGAAGTATGCAATATGTACTATATGCGTATGTGTGTTATGAAGTTTAGCACCTTTATATACTTGTATCGAGGTTTTAACAAGTTACATAAGTCGGTCGTTTAAGAAATATGTTTCGAAACACGTTTTCGTTACTTAGAAACCCTAGAAATTTCAACTTATATGAGTTATGTTTAACCCGTCTTGAAAAGCGTGTATCTAATTCGTTCTAAGTCATTTTTTCCTCGTTAAACTCTCTAAACGCAGATAAACATGTATGTTTTCATTATTTCAAAGTTCTGGTTCGAGAAAATGAGTTTCAAGTGTCGGTTTTCACTAAAACAAATGAGTGAGCTACTGTTGGTATATTTCAGAAAACTTTTGTCTAAAACAGTTCGTTTCTCTCTTGATTTCTAATGAAATACCTTGTTTCAAAAGTCTAAGCCATTCGTTTTCGAGTCTAGTTTCCAAATATGAAATCCTCTCGGCTTGGTTATTCACCAGTTATCTTATAAAGTCAAAAATGTAACTAGGTACCAAAGCTGTTGTAATTTTAGAAAACTATACCTACGGTCTCGGGGCCTTAGCTCTTTCGATATTTATCCTTAGAACTCAAATTTATAGTCCATAGAAAGGTATGAGAGTTCTCTATAAATGTTCCAACTAGCACGACAACCCAAAAGGCTCATAAGATAAGTATTTGTACACAAACTTACTGGTTACTCTTTTTCTTGTCGGTTTTAAGTAACTTTCTCGTGTGATTTTTAAAATATCAAATCAACTCCAATGACCATGAAATTTGGCAGAGATCAACTTAAGACTTGTATATAGTGCAGTCTAGATAGTGTTTCTATGTCGATTTATTTACTAAATTAATTTTTGACAAAAAGTTTGGAAAAACAACTAGCTTAATTCAAAGTTTTGCAACATTTACAAGTATAATCAGGTGCTAAACTAACCATGGCATGCATAAAAAGTACTTATAGGTATGAAAAAGGGTAATTGAAGCTTACAATAAAGGTGGTGCAAGATTTGTGCAAAAGATGAGCAAGAAAACCCAAGAACACTAGTTATAACCCAATTATGAACCTTCTTATTAACCCTTAACCAAATAAGTTATCAATAAGCACTTGCATAAGCTAATGAACAAAATTTTGAGACCCCTTTTTGAGCTTACATCTACCAAAAATTAAAGAGAGAAAGGGCAAAGTTTGTGTGCTTTGTGTGTGAAAAAGAATGAGTTAGTTAGTTATCTTATATAGGCACAATGTGTAACCACCCGCATTTTTAAGTTACTTTTTATTTTCGAGAATTTACTATTCACTTTTACTATTTAGATTCACTATTCATCTCGTAAAATTTTTAATCCACATTCTCGTAAGATAAATTATTTTAGTAATAACACGAGAGTTCGACCATCGTTAGATCATTTTCATAAAAATATTAAGTAAACATCGTTTTAAAGTTCCGTTTAGACGGTCCATCGCTTAAACATCACGCGCATAACGAAAATCAACTCGACAATTTTCCTCGCATCAAATAAATTCTTAGATCACTCATGATTAATTTGAGAATTTTAAGATTTATTATTTTAATATTACCAAATAAGCCCAAATATGTGAACAAAACTAAACTTACGTTTTAAACAATTCCACTTACATCCGGACTTAACGATTCTGACTGTGTTTCTAATATGTTTTGAAACTTTTACATTTTGGAAAAGTCAAACATATTTCCTCCTCCTTTGACCATAAAGGAATGAACCTTATACGCTCTACATTTTTGCATAAATCGCGTAACTTTTAAACTTCACGAATAATCGTAAAGTTATCCCGCGTATAACAAAAACCATATTTTAACATCTCATATCACTTTTAAACTAATTTTAGTCTACTCTAAATAAATTCACGGTCGCTTCACGAAATTTCGTTCTTTTTCGATAAACTGCGAATTCGCGTTTTGACCGTATTTCGACTTTAAGCAAGATTTTACACCCAATGAGACTTATCACCCATTTTATATTTTTATATGGAGTATAATGATGAGTTTCATCATTCCTACAAATTTCGTATTTTTACGATGCGGTTTCGTTTTTATGGCTTCGGTTAGCGATTAACGGAACCAAAACTCACTCCGTAACCAAGATAAGATCAAAACTAACCACATAAGTCATCTTATCTCTTCCATGACAGAACTTAGGGGAGTCATCATATTGGTGGCATCATCCTAACCTTGGTTCATTAAGATCATTACAAGTGTCCTAAACCTAACCATGGTTAATATTTAACCCATATATGGTTAACCAAACTTACCCTCCTATAAATAGCAAGTGATATTCATCCCAAAGACCTCCACAAACTGAATTGGGTCGTTCATACTCTAAAATATCCATATCTTCCATCATTTGAGCTTTAAACCCAAGTTTAAGCAAGAAAGTTCCAAAGATCAAGCTACTTCATCCAATCTCTAGCAAGTAAGTGATCTTCTTGAGTTTAGATCCACTCAAGTCACTTAGTACTTCATCACCAACTCTTCAAGTTTGCAAGGGTGCCAAGGTGTGGAAAGCTAGCTCAATACAAAGTCTTACGATCAATCAAAGTCCTATCCTTACTAAGTTACTCCTTTCTATTTTGAAAGCCAAAAGTTGTAAGCAACTTATCACCACCATCATCTCATCTTTATTATTCATAATCTTAACTATTTCATGCTATATATATAGTTACTATGTTGATTCATGATGTACATATACTCAATCACTTGTTTTAATTTACATATTGTCATAAAAGTAACAAACTAGAAAACTAGTCATATCCTATACATGTGAGACCATTAAAATCAGTAACATATGGACTATGTAACTTACATAATATGGTAGACAAGATAAAAAGGTAAACACAGCAACTTGAATCACCCGAAACGGACAAACGAGTCAAAAGTTATAGGCAAAAGAAGTTAGCGAAACCTAAAACGCCAAAACTGCCATATGGGGACTGTTTGGTTCTGCCATTTTGAAAGTCATACTTATGGTCCGAATCATGAAAAAGTTAAAACACGAAAGTTGTCCGGAACGACGTTTTCCTTCAATAACAAAGAAGCTCGGACCTTGAAAACGCTTAAATAGGCCAAAAATCTTTCAAAAACAGAAACTGCCGTAAATATAGTCTCACAACTATACTTTTGTCACAACTAAAAGCAAACCAAGAGGCCTAATGGCCATTAGCCAAGACCACGGCTACGGCTAAGGCCAAAGCTAAGTCTCAAGACCATGGAAGTCAAGACCAAATTCACGGCAAGGCCATGGCTAAAGCCTCGAGGCTTGTTTGAAACGCACGAGAACTTGTAAAACTAGATAGTTATTAAAACATGATAAACTTTATGTTATAACAATCTTCACTCAAAACATATGTTGTATTTACTAAGTGCTACAATAGTAGGGAGCTTCATGTGAGGGTTTCATTTGAGTAAAACGTGTCGACGAGTTCTTTGGATTTACGAATTAAAGTGTCCTAGCTCCTCGAGCGTTCTTGCATGACCTCACAATTATGATGGCCCGAACGGTGAGTACGATATCTATAAACTAAATACGTTTTCACATATTAAAGATCTTTCTATAAACATCAAATGAAAATTGACTACATCATGATCAACATAGGGATATATAGGATGGTTTATGTTTTCCTAAAACATTATTCCAAACTTAAGTCGCAACATTTCATTTTAGGTTGTACGTAGAAGTCTTCCGACTTATCCATCACATCCGTTAGTACTTAACATCATCAACTCTCGGTGAGTTCATAGCCCCACTTTCTATTACTTAATTGTTTTACAAACCCTCGGGGAGATACATGCTTTATTTTAAATCGAACACATTGCTTTCAAACTGTATGCTTATCCGAATGTATTATTTGCACTAAGTACCACTATTGCTAATCTTAAGTCCCTACTATCATGAACCATTAATCACTTGCAGTGAGCGAATATTGTGGATAGGCCTATTGGGATTGGCGAATCCCGTTTGTGTTGACGGATAGGCAAACAAACGCACTATATTTGAACATCTATAGGTTTATTGGCAAATTACCTATTAGGGCATCGATTACATTATTTTATGACAAATTGTTAACGTTTTCGGTATCATGAGCTTAGTGCAATAATAATATCTGTTTTCAACATTATGGGTGTATAACAACGTAACCACACACAAACATTATGTTCAATCGATTTCAAACAAACTCTATGAATTTCACTCAACCTTTGTGTTGTGATTTAAGCATGTATTTCGTGTCCATAATGTCGAAGTCGCACGGAAGAGCAAGGATACTCAAGAAGGCTATAAATTTTATTATCATTCGAAACCCATTTAATGTATTTTGTAAACAATGGAACCAACGGGACCTCATTTTTGTAAACTCGATATTTATATAAATCGAATGATAAATCTTTTAAAATGACTCCATTAAAGTTCGTTTTCTATTGTTATATTTGTTGTGCCATGAAGTAACACCAGTTTGAATTCATTGCGTAACACGAAAGTGGGGTGTTGAGATTGGTATCGAGCCGATTATGAGAAGCGGGTCTAATTGAGACTTAAACTATAACTACTTTTACAAACAAAAACATTTTATAGCCTTCCGTTCTCCATGCCTTCCTTCCTCCAGACGATTATGTGACTTTTAGGCATTTTAAGCTATACAAACATACTAGTATATTGATATATATACGACATAATTTCAATCATAAACAATGTACTCAACATATTTACGTATGCCTATTCTAAGGCATTACGGCACAATCATATTTTCCTAATCTCCCGATCATGCATCTACTCGTGCATTTTAGGATTTGAAACTTCTCCAAGACATTGTAAATCGGTTACAATGGTCTTTCCTTCGAGATATTATGAGATACAATGGTCTCATTCATTTTTCAAGACACGTGAGATCTGATGGTCTCTATTATATTCTCGGACCTTTGTAAATCCTCGGTGATCTCATTTATTTCTCAAGACATTGTGGGTTACACAATGATCTTTCCATCACTTCTTAGACATTGTGAGTTGCACAATGGTCTCTATTATTTCCTAGACATTGTGAGTTACACAATGGTCTCAACTATTCTCGGACATTGTGAGTTTGCACAATGGTCTCAACTACTCCTCGGATATTGTAAGTTATACAATAGTCTCTAAAAAGTTTCTTATAAACATTATATGATATTGTTTTACATGAAACCCGTCATAGTCTATCAATTTCCCTAATGGAAATACAAGAAATGGGATTTCTAAAAGATAAACTGACTCATCATCTACAAAAGCTGAAGTTCAGAACTCTCTACATTCATCAAAATTCTCTTCTGAAACTTTCATTGTTAAAGGTTCGTGATTCTAGCCAAGTATGGACTATTTTAGGATTACTTAAGATTTCCTTTCCACACGTATCTACCCATACTATCTTCTATGCAATGGAATGTGAAAACATAGGTTACAAGTCTTTTATGGCGGGACTTGCAATCGAATGGTTTGATGTCGCCTTTGCTTAGTGGACAATTTCTTAGAAGCTATGGACATATCACAAGTATACCTAATTTAGGTATTTGGAAAATTTATCGAACCTCGGCTAAATATAGTCTAGTCACCTATATTTAGCCTAGGGATAATGTAGAACGAGTCCCGACTAACTATGTTCGACTTAAATTTTTCAAACACCGAGAACAGATTATACAAGTGTTATATTCAAAGTTGATTTCCTACTTAAACTCAATAAACCACCGAATTCATTAAAAGATCTAGAGACACGATAGTGTCTTACCACTCAAACAAAATCTTAACATCTCATTTATACTACCTAATTTCATTCTTGAAATTTGCATACATGAGATAATCCGAACTACTATCTTAGGATAGTCATCAAATCTTCTCGTCATTTCTTAGAAGTTCTAGCACGATTAAGTCTCGAGGATATCATTCCACCATATTCCTTTAAAATTCACTTATGATTTTAAAGAAAACTTTACATCTCTACCTAAGAATAATGGTAGCGTCGTTACACTCTTCTAATCGTCAACATGACACATCATTATCTAAACCTCATTGAAATTCAGACGAAACTTCACACGGTATCACGTTTCCTTCAAACACTAGTAGACATAAACACTATATGATATAGCCTTCATCCCGAAACCACCTAAGGCAGGATCAACTTTGGAAATGGTTTGGATAACCACTTGCCACTAGCAATACTTTCCTACAATGACGGTTATCACATCATTACAAATCGTTTCACATCAACAATATCTTACACCTTTGATTAACAGTTACCCTAACAACAACAAAACTATTCCATTTGAGGCACTATATAGACGAAAGTGTCGACCAACCATTTCTTTGGACTAAGGTGTTCGAGATCACCCACGAAACAACTAAGGAAACCATACAAATATAAATTAGGCTCCATGCACACACTATCACCAAAAACTCCATGTTAGAAATTAGGTTTTATTGATAGCCTCAATACAATAAGATATGATTCGTTTTGAGAATCGGGAAAATTCAAACTTTAGGTATATTAGACTCTATAAGATTTTAACAAAACCTTTAGATTATCCACTTAAGCCACATGGTATATAATACATTCTATGACCAAAATTTTGAGAACACAAAGATTAGAATTCAAGATACATCCACATTTCCTAGACAATTCAACATCGGGTAACACATCATGAATTCGGAATGAATTCCCATTAAGGGTGAGGCTGTAACCACCCGCATTTTTAGGTTACTTTTATTTTAGAATTTACTATTCACTTTTACTATTTAGATTCACTATTCATCTCGTAAAATTTTTAATCCACATTCTCGTAAGATAAATTATTTTAGTAATAACACGAGGTTCGACCATCGTTAGATCATTTTCGCAAAAATATTAAGTAAACATCGTTTTAAAGTTCCGTTTTAGGCGGTCCACCGTTTAAACATCACGCATAACGAAAATCAACTCGACAATTTTCCTCGCATCAAATAAATTCTTAGATCACTCATGATTAATTTGAGAATTTTTAAGATTTATTATTTTTAATATTACCAAATAAGCCCGGTAGTGAACAAAACTAAACTTACGTTTTAAACAATTCCACTTACATCCAGACTTAACGATTCTGACGTGTTTCTAATATGTTTTTGAAACTTTTACATTTTTGGAAAAGTCAAACATATTTCCTCCTCCTTTGACCATAAAGGAATGAACCTTATCGTTCTACATTTTGCATAAATCGCGTAACTTTTAAACTTCACGAATAAGCGTAAAGTTATCCCGCAGTATAACAAAAACCATATTTTAACATCTCATATCACTTTTAAACTAATTTTAGTCTACTCTAAATAAATTCACTATTCGTTTCACAAATTTCGTTCTTTTCCGATAAGCTGCAATTACGCGTTTTGACCAGTTTTCGACTTTAGCGACATTTTACACCAATGAGACTTATCACCCATTTTATATTTTTATATGGAGTATAATGATGAGTTTCATCATTCCTACAAATTCGTATTTTTACGATGCCGGTTTACGCTTTATGGCTTCGGTTAGCGATTAGCAGAACCAAAACTCACTCCGTAACCAAGATAAGATCAAAACTAACCACATAAGTCATCTTATCTCTTCCATGACAGAACTTAGGGAAGTCATCATATTGGTGGCATCATCCTAACCTTGGTTCATTAAGATCATTACAAGTGTCCTAAACCTAACCATGGTTAATATTTAACCCAATATATGGTTAACCAAACTTACCCTCCTATAAATAGCAAGTGATATTCATCCCAAAGACCTCCACAAACTGAATTGGGTCGTTCATACTCTAAAATATCCATATCTTCCATCATTTGAGCTTTAAACTCCAAGTTTAAGCAAGAAAGTTCAAAGATCAAGCTACTTCATCCAATCTCTAGCAAGTAAGTGATCTTCTTGAGTTTAGATCCACTCAAGTCACTTAGTACTTCATCACCAACTCTTCAAGTTTGCAAGGGTGCCAAGGTGTGGAAAGCTAGCTCAATACAAAGTCTTACACGATCAATCAAAGTCCTATCCTTACTAAGTTACTCCTTTCTATTTTGAAAGCCAAAAGTTGTAAGCAACTTATCACCACCATCATCTCATCTTTATTATTCATAATCTTAACTATTTCATGCTATATATATAGTTACTATGTTGATTCATGATGTACATATACTCAATCACTTGTTTTAATTTACATATTGTCATAAAAGTAACAAACTAGAAAACTAGTCATATCCTATACATGTGAGACCATTAAAATCAGTAACATATGGACTATGTAACTTACATAATATGGTAGACAAGATAAAAGGTAAACACAGCAACTTGAATCACCGAAGCGGACAAACGAGTCAAAAGTTATAGGCAAAAGAAGTTAGCGAAACCTAAAACGCCAAAGCGCCATATGGGGACTGTTTGGTTCTGCCATTTTGAAAGTCATACTTATGGTCCGAATCATGAAAAAGTTAAAACACGAAAGTTGTCCGGAACGACGTTTTCCTTCAATAACAAGAAGCTCGGACCTTGAAAACGCTTAAATAGGCCAAAAATCTTTCAAAAACAGAAACTGCCGTAAATATAGTCTCACAACTATACTTTTGTCACAACTAAAAGCAAACCAAGAGGCCTAATGGCCATTAGCCAAGACCACAGCTACGGCTAAGGCCAAAGCTAAGTCTCAAGACCATGGAAGTCAAGACCAAAGTCACGGCAAGGCCATGGCTAAAGCCTCGAGGCTTGTTTGAAACGCGAGAACTTGTAAAACTAGATAGTTATTAAAACATGATAAACTTTATGTTATAACAATCTTCACTCAAAACATATGTTGTATTTACTAAGTGCTACAATAGTAGGGAGCTTCATGTGAGGTTTCATTTGAGTAAAAGCGTATCAACGAGTTCTTGGATTTCTGAATTAAAGTGTCCTAGCTCTCGAACGTTTCTTGCATGACCTCGAATTATGATGGCCCGAGCGGTAGTACGATATCTATAAACTAAATACGTTTCACATATTAAAGATCTTTCTATAAACATCAAATGAAAATTGACTACATCATGATCAACATAGGGATATATATAGGATGGTTTATGTTTTCCTAAAACATTATTCCAAACTTAAGTCGCAACATTTCATTTTTAGGTTGTCGTAGAAGTCTTCCGACTTATCCATCACATCCGTTAGTACTTAACATCATCAACTCTCGGTGAGTTCATAGCCCCACTTTCTATTACTTAATTGTTTTACAAACCCTTGGGGAGATACATGCTTTATTTTAAATCGAACACATTGCTTTCAAGCTGTATGCGTTTATCTCGAATATATTATTTGCACTAAGTACCACTATTGCTAATCTTAAGTCCCTACTATCATGAACCATTAATCACTTGCGAGTGACGCGAATATTGTGGATAGGCCTATTGGGATTGTGAATCCGTTTGTGTTGACGGATAGGCAAACAAACGCACTATATTTGAACATCTATAGGTTTATTGGCAAATTACCTATTAGGGCATCGGTTACTATTTTATGACAAATTAACGTTTTCGGTATCATGAGCTTAGTGCAATAATAATATCTGTTTTCAACATTATGGGTGTATAACAACGTAACCCACAAACATTATGTGTTCAAGCGATTTCAAACAAACTCTATGAATTTCACTCAACCTTTGTGTTGAGTTTAAGCATGTATTTCGGGTCCATAATGTCGGGTCGTACGCGGAAGAGCAAGGATACTCGAAGGCTATAAATTTTATTATCATTCGAAAACCCATTTAATGTATTTTGTAAACAATGGAACCAAGCGGGACCTCATTTTGTAAACTCGATATTTATATAAATCGAATGATAAATCTTTTAAAATGACTCCATTAAAGTTCGTTTTTTATTGTTATGATATTTGTTTGCCATGAAGTAACACCAGTTTGAATTCATTGCGTAACACGAAATGGGGTGTTACACAATGATGGTAAGGTTAAATGGCATCTTTGGTGTCACAAGATGGTGCTAGGCCAATAAGGGAAAAAAGCATGTGTTGGTGTTTTTGAGGGCTCTTTGAGCCATGTGCATGAAAGGGACCAAGGAAGACATGATTTAGGTAACTTGATGATTCAAGGTAGGAAAATACATGTTGGAACACCCTCTTTAAGGCATGGTCAGTTTTCTAAGAGAAAAGGAAGTAAACTTTTAAAAGATATAATGTGTATATATGTATATAATGTAAAGGTGGTGAGTTGGGTTGGTTATTGCATGCATAAACGTCGTAAACGTGTAACAACTGTGTGACACACGGTAATTTTCCATCTATTATTAAATAATAAATGATATGTTATTATTGCTAAGCATATTAAATTAAGCATACACGAGCTTACATAACTGATTCGGGTAGCTAACCCGCACACTGTAGCCTACAATGACTCATTTGCATTTCATAATTTGATTAAGAATTTCAAAGTTACCATTTCCTGACAATTATTGATGATTTAAAAATTTATAACGAGAGGTTATCTCGTTACTCTTGAGAATCCGTTAACGCATGCGTACCGACACCACTATAGCGACAAGCGAAATTTATAATTTATTTCCCGGAGTCGAAAGTCTTTTCCTTATACTATCCTCAAAAAAACGTGTCCAGAAACATTTTCCTCGTAGTCTTACTAAACCGTAACACTGCAATTACAATCTAACTCGGTAAACACGAGTCTGAAGACATTTAATAATACTAAGAGCACCCGGTGTGGGTGTGTCGTCGAGCATGTTTGGCAACAACTTCAATGGGAACAATTTCAACAACAGAATCCAAATAATTAATTTTGTTATAATTATATATATATACTAAATCCTAAAAGTAAACGGGGGCAAGAGCAAAATATTACGGACCCCGTGAATTTGCGTATGTTTTTTTATCATATCTTTATTTTACATTTCGTATGTTTTTTTTATTATGTTGTATTGTATTTTTATTTTTAATGAAATGAATTTAGTTTATTTGGAAATTTGAATAAAAAAATAAAGTGGTAGTGGTGGGCTCCAAATGAAGAGGTTGAGGTTTGTTATGAGGGCGGCGGTTTGTTGTGGTTAATTGTGAAGGTTTGTTATTTGATGTTGCGATTTTTGTTCTTGTTCTAAACACTTACCGATCGTAAAAATTGAAGGTGAAGCCTTGTTGTTGTTGTTGTTGTTGTTATTGTTGTCATTACTTTTATAAAAACCTAGCTTGATTATTTTCACTCATTTGCGTGATTATTAACACTTGGGGATTTGCTCGACTTTTGCAAATGGTACAAATCTTGTTTGGTTTTTCTTCAGTCGATTAGTCATAAAACTGTAAAGGGATATGTTTGAAAAAACTTCTCAGTTATTGTTGTTAAAGTGTGGCAAAGAAAAAGAAAATGAATGAACCAAAAACTAAAACCTTAGGCTCGATTGGGAAGTGCTCGTGTTGTATGGCCTAATCGATTTGTCGATTATTGTTTGGCTACAATTGAAACCCATTGGGTTACTTTTGATCTATGTCTCCGGTTGCCCCTTTCCTCCCGAGTCCACTCGTGGTCTAGTTGGTTGTTAGTTTAAGTTTTTATTTTAAGACACTTATCACCATAATCCAAAACTAGTTACTCGAATGAATTAAGATAGTTTGTCTTCATGTTCTGGTTATGCGTCAAGTACCCAACTCAGATCGTAGAGAAAGTTATGTGTCAAACGAGTCTGGTGTCGAGACCTACTAGTTCGAAACCCAGCAGTGGGGTGTACCTCGTTGCCTTGTAAGTTCACATAGGCCCGTTAGAATATAGCTTGCACGGTTTACTCCTGAGTTTTGGTTTAATGGTTCATCTTACGTTTGGTCTGGTTAAACGACCATCGTCCACACAAATAGGAAAGTCATGCTAGAAAGTTGAGCATGGTGCTTGTGTCGTGTGGTTGTTTTGAGTCACAAGGATACCCATGAAGGGTATTCTTACTTATTATAACCCGAGACCACAAGGGTGGCCGTATGAGCTCAACAACTCACGTGATCCATTTAATCGAAAGATCTAAAACTCGCTTTCGGAAAGTATAGATTCTTGCGTCCAAATGTATACAAAATGAGAATCTGGTGTCATATTGTATGTCGCTGGTCCCCAGCCCAATCCAAAGCAAAAAGAAAAGTAATGGCTTGTTTGGTCTATGGGCTGAAGCCCATTTGTAATGCCAAAACCCCAATGGGCCGCAGCCCATCACTCAAGATAAGGGTGCGTTTGTTTAATGGCAAGGAAAATCAGAATTTATAAATTTTCCACAAGCATTAAAGGTCAAAATGAAAGCAAAAATGTTAGTAGTCTCTTGTGTGATGATGTGTCTCGTACTCGGTTCGTCTCGCAACACGATTCTCGACTTGTCCACCTTATATGTTCTCGACGCATTGTGCGTTGTTACTCCATACCGACAACACTACTAAAAACTCAAGTCACAAAACAAATTAAGACAACATAAATTTCCAAATAGAATGTTCATTATTATTTAAACCATAAATGGATATCTTTTTAAGGGAAAGTTAAACATCTTTATATTCATAAACCAAGCATTAAAAATATAAATTTTTAGGTTTACTTATATTTTATTAAAGTCAACAAAACTTATTGTGAGGCTTTGACGTTAGTTACCTAGGACAGATGAAAACTTTTATACAGGTCATGCCCGAGTTTCGACAAAAATATATTTATTAAACTTATTATGTTTTTGTTTTGACTAACGATAAAATAGTTAATTCATAACTTCCAAACACTGACCTTTCTAGATAAAAATATATTTAACGCTTACATTTTTAGTATCGTTATTTTAACTAATAATAATGTGCAAAATATGTATACCTATATGTACATTACATTATGTATACCTTTGTCAAGAATATTACACGGTCCGTTAACGTCCAATGTTATGCGTAAATATTTTTCCGTGCACCGTCTTTCGGTTGTCATCGAACCAAAGGCGATTAAGTCTTTGTTATTCTTCCTATGATATGCTCATGCACTTCCAAGAGCCAATCTTTGCGAACATTTGAAAGCCATTTCAAAACTTAAAGGCGCCACACAAACAACATTAACTTAATCATTTCAAAACTTTTAAGCGTATTTCTGTTGAGTCTTAAACTAGAGTAATGAACTAAATTTGCCCTATTTACTTAGGTTGCGTGTCGGTGCGGTTACACAATACTCTTTGACTTTTACCATCGGACTGCTATTTTCTGAGGTGAGTTTCATAGCTCCTACTCTTACTTGTTTTTCATAACTGCTTTGGGGGAGAATACATGCTTGTTTTTACTTAAACTAAGTGATGATTTTACTTGAACAAGTGAATTGTTTACTAAAACTATGCTGAATGACTGAATGTATTACGTGTTTACTTGCCAACTACTTGATTACTTTCAAATGCGTTCAAGTGTAAAGTTATTGCTTGCTTTTATATATGGACACGAGTACTTGAAACTGTTATGCCTGCATGGCCGAGTGAACTGGTCACATGACCGAGTGAACTGGTCACATGACCGATTGAATAAATTCATGTTAGGGAATTATTGACCTGAAAAAGTGTGGGTTGTCACATCAACCATATGTTACCTTCAAAATATTTCCACTGTCTTTTGAGTGATAAATCGATTAATAAGGAATCCAAAGTAAGCACACACATTGGCATCGTATGAGCACAATGCTAAATGTGTATTCTAATGAGACATCATAGTTGGGGTCGAGCTTGAAGCAATAATAAAGCTTTCACATCGGGCAAAAAGGAAAATATTGAAGCTAAGGATGAATGTGGATATATGGATATGGTTCTTAGTGTTGATGGTGTCGATGTGTTGTCGTGGTGGCTACGAGTGAGTACGTGGACATATGTAAAGAACTGAATAGGAGGTGGATTCATTAACCAAACATTGTTTGCCAGTAAAAAGGTATAATATGTTACATGACTAACCTAAAGCTATATATATCACAGTTCAAATCTACTAAGAAGGCCCCTTACATGCACATGTTCATATATATTATATATGGGTATGGCTGTTTTTTGTTGACCTTTTTCTATAGCAGTTTGTGTGTTATCTCTCCCCTCTTTACTATAGTTACGACTTAAGATTACATTCTCGCTTGTGTTGGACTCTATAACATTAGTTATCTTTGTTGTGTTGTGTCGTTTCTGTGCGATCATGAAAATGCGTAAACCGAGGTTGAGCTCTCATGTGGTGATGGGGTGCTCTCAAGTGAGGGTTGGTTTTTTAAATGGGGTTTGAGGTTTTTGGGACAAGGAGAATAGTGCTTCATTTCGAGCATTGATCTTGAGAAATTGGTGGTGTTTTACATCAACCTAAAGGGCTTTTAACCTGAAGGTGGGACTAGAAGATGAAGTCTGTGAACAATACCGTGTAATTCTTGATTTATTGAGGATATTACATGTGTCTAGCGTGAATAGACTTTTTTTTTTTTTTTTTTTTTTTAAATTATAGTTTCACTTTTGTAATCCGGGTTGGTAGTGAGTATCTTAGTGACATGACTCATGAGTTAGATCATATATGAATGAGAATTGATACGTACACCATATTTTTTTGTGCATGCACCACAATTTGTGCATTACAATTTGTAACGTACAATATTGTAATGCACAAATTGGTGCATGCATAAAAAGATGTGATGTGAGTATCACCCCCTATATGAATTGGTATATATTTTTATTTAAAATTACTTGTGTTTATATCACTAATGTTAAAATAAGCATAATAACAAGCATTCCAATATATATATATATATATATATATATATATATATATATATATATATATATATATATATATATATACACACACACACACACACACACACATACATACATACATACATATTTTTTAACAAGTTAGTACAATACTATAATTCTTGATTCGATTCGCATCTATGGGGCATATTAAACAGATCCAACTCGGAGAAAAACTCTCCAAGAGACTCGAACCTAAGACCTCGGCATGTGGTAACATTCTCTAACCAACTCGCTGGCGAAGTTGGGCATTCCAATGTATTTGAACAAACTATTTTATTCACAAAGCAATCTACAACATATATATTTGAATTTTGTTTACAAAATCCATAACAGTGATATTGATTTTAGCTTTGAACTTCACCATGGACTAATTGGTTGGTGTCCGACAACAAGGATATAACATCCAATAAAAGAGGTTAATTTTATGTTATCTTGTCAATTGGATTTGTATTTGTCACACCATGTTTTAAATAACCAACTATATTTGCCAACACCCTAGTTAGAGTTAATTGAATTTTTGGTCCCTGTGGTATGGCCAAATTGCAGATTTGATCTCTAAAACTTTAAAAGTGCATTGGACGTCCCTATTTTAAAGTTTCTATTGCATTTTTGGTCCCTGTGGTATGGCCAAATAACATATTTTGTCCATGTGGTATGGCCAAATTGCAGATTTGGTCCCTAAAACTTTAACGTCTTCCGGGCCCAAGGGACCAAACATGCAACGAAACTTCAAAATGGGAACGTTCAGTGTACTTTCAAAGTTTTAAGGACCAAATCTGCAATTTAGCCATACCATAGGGGCCAAAAATGAAATTAACTACCCTAGTTATTTAATTATTTGTTTGATTACCCATATGTTGATGAACTTTCTGACTACTTAGGCTCGTGTGTTTCTTTCTTTACATACTCCGTGATATACAAGACATTATCTATTTTTTTCTTTTTTTTGAAAAACTCATAATTTGACGGGTCATTTAGCTTATAAGTACTAAAAGAAAACATTTTTGAATGTCACACTCCCATGTAGGGCTGAGCATCGGGTCAAAATCGAATCGAAACGAAAATCGATTTTGTGAAATAACATGAACCAAAAACCGAACCGAAGTGACCCGGTTTTGTTCAGTTTTGTGTCGGTTCGTTCGGTTCAGCTCGGTTAATATGATTTAGGTGTGTTTTTCTCGATTTTGGCTCAAACGAAACCGAAAACGAAAACTATAAGTATATAGAGCCGAATACCTGAACCAAATATAGTCGGTTCGATTTCAATCGGTCTAGTTCTACTCGATTTTCCGGTTCAATTTTATTTTCGATCCACTTTGCTGCCTCCTCCCATGTCATATTATAATTTACCCCACATACTAATTTCATATATTCACTCTATTTTTAAACATTACCCCTTTAAAATAAGAGTTAATTGCATTTTGGTCCACGTGGTTTGGCGAATTGCGATTTGGTCCCAAAACTTTGAAAGTGCACCGAGGTCCCCATTTTCAAGTTTACGTTGCCACGTTTGGTCCTCGCCAAAGTTAAATGACTCAAAATACCCTTGTCTTCTTCCACTTTAATTTTCTAATTACTTTTTCTTTTTATTTCTTCTTTCCAACTCTCCCCTTTCTTCTTTCTCTTCCTCGATTCTTCCTCCCACCCCCAAAAACCTGCAACATAACTATCCCAAGTCGCCATCACCATCCCACTCTCCAAAAAGAAAGTCACGAGAAAGAATCTGAATAAGTAAAGTGATGGTGATCGATGCTTATATCGGTTATCTACCCGATCGAGGTCAAGAAAGGGGAGGTCAAAATTTATTCTTCTTCCTCTGTATAAACTGATAACACACACTCAAATCCCACCCATCTTTCTCCCACTCCACCTCACTCTCACTTCTCTCTCTCTCTTTAATTATCAGCCGCCACCCTCATCATATCAAGCCGCCATCACCACCAAGACACAAGGAGATCGTGGGTTCGTGTAGATCGGCTTTTAAACGAGGGTAACGAGTTGGGTTTTGACTTTGGCTTTGATTCGTGTGGTGATAATGGCTAAAATGGGGTCGTGGTTTTGTTTTACTCTCGGGTAAGCTCATTTGATCATGGTCGTACGTGGTTAAGCTCATTTGAGTCTCGTGTTAGTCTCGGCTTGTCAAGCCACCTGAGAGGGTGTTTGGTTCTTGTTCATGACCTCTGGTATTGGATGAATAAATAAAAAGAATGGTGATCTTGGGGAAGCAGAAAAAGAAGAGAATAGTGGAGATGGTCATGAACAGTTACCTGGGAAAATAAAAAGAATGGGTAGGGATTTTACTTTTAATGTATTATTGGATGAATAAATAAAAAGAAAAAATAATCAGAAAATTAAAATGGAAGAAGACAAGGGTATTTTAGTCATTTAAGTTTGGTCAGGGACCAAACATGCAACGAAAACTTGAAAATGGGGACCTTTTGTGCACTTTCAAAGTTTTGGGGACCAAATCTGCAATTTGACCAAACCACAGGGACCAAAAATGCAATTAACTCTTAAAATAACATCTTTATATATTACACCTTTACCCAACTTATTACCCCCCCCCCCTTTAATATAAAATTCAATTGTTATCTATTCTTATTAATCGATGTCAGATGGAGTCGCAATGGTCAAGGTGAGCAACAAAAAATATTGTTGCATTATTCAGTTTCTAAACAAATTAAATTCATATGATACAAGCCAATGTTGTTCTGATTGGTAATTTGGTAAAAGCAATAAGTTTATGTATTTGGTAATGTAGGGCTTATTATGGTGTTTGATGAACGCACATCACATGTTTGATAAAATGTCCTAGTTGTTAATTCCAATATTCCATAGAAATTTTATTAACTTATGATTAAAAGCTTGCGGTAAATCAATTATATATGGGTTGTTTTGGATTGCTTATTGAAACATCTCAATCAAGTGAATGTTACATTTCCTACTGCTAATGTAAACTTATAAACAAATAAAGCATAATATGTAAATCAATAAAATGATTACTACCTATATTAAATTTACAAAGAAACTTGATGTATACTTCGTATGTCCAAATTAGCTGCCATATTTCGATAAGTTTTGGAGACCCGTTTATACATCTATAGCCTAAACTGTAACATATATAAAGTAAACTCAACACACTTAAAAGTAGACAAAATGTGATATGTCTTTAGCAAACCACGTCTCCAATGTAGAGAAGATGTGTAGATAGTATATATGTTATCTCTTTTGTGGCCTTCAACTATTCTTGTCAAATACGGAGTATAACAAATTTACATGTAATACTAATGAAATCAAATTTCTGCACAAATGAAATCAAATTTACATCAATACAATTATTATTCCAACACCATTTTTTTGTTAATACTAATAAAAATGGGTTGTAGCAGTAGATCTAAGGTCCAACTTTAGTTTTGTAAGAGGCTCTTTGATATAACTATATGATTTAGCGCTGAATGATTTATTTATTCTGAATGATTAAAAGACTCTTAACCAGAATGTTTCTGAATGATAACATGATGTTTGACAAGTGTCCAGAATGCATATCTTTATCGGCTAAATGTACTATTTTAACATTTTGTATAGGAAAATATTTTGTAAAATTATAATCAGCTTTTTTTTTTAAAGCAATTATTATCTTTTTTATGTGTATCTCTCTACTAACTGTTGCCAATATGTTTATTGTTGCACATTTTATGCACACATCTTTTCTAATTTTAATATTTAGTTGTACAATTTTATATGTTACAATAATATATAAGTGACTAAACTTGCAAAAGTTAAAATTTAAAAAGAAAAAGATGATTAATAAAATTATTTGGGAAAAAAATAAGTTGTTTTATCATTTAATCGAACGATAAAATTTGTTCAGTAGGTGCTAAAGTAGTAAAGTGTGATGATGTTAATGATAACATAATTAAATTTGTTCAAAGTAGTATAATAAAAGAACCACTGGATCATTTAGCATCTCTTGGATGCTGTGCCATTAACCCCCTAGCAGAATGAATAAGCGACAAAAATAATGTCATCAAACAGAAACCCATGCTGACCGATTTAGTATTTGGCCCATTAAAAGGCTATCAAACACCCCCTAAGTGTTTCACAATAATTTTGTAACACCAATGTCCCCACATAAAAGTAAAGTGTGGAGTATATAAGGGTAGAGACACTGGCGAACTAGTTCGTCTGTGCCACATCAACTTTCTCTCTCCGACGACTTGAGGACGACCTAGTTGCCACAGTGGTGACCTGAGATTTTTTTTTTAATTCAAATATTTTTAAAAACAAGATTAAAATTCATTAAAAATAAATAAAAACATTACAATATATTAAAAATTAAACGATACGAAATACATAATACATAAATCCTAAATCTTAAATCCTAATCTAAATACTCCTCGTCCGCAGGATCATACGCGGGAGGTATATAATCCTCGAGGCGAGACAAAGCTTCCCCGTCTACCGGAGATTCCTCACCGGAGACTCCTGCATCATCATCTTTGTTCACCCGATAGCTCCAATTGACTTTGGTGTTGATGTTGTTCGTTACCCTTTGAACACACCGCCACAACTTGTCAATAATTTAGTCATCTCTGCGGGCTCCTCTTTCAGAAATTTATCGATCACACCTTTTCGTTCAGAGCTGATGTCGTTGCAACTCTTGTAGTTGTCTCTCATCTGCAGCTTCTCCGTCCTCCCCTACTCAAACAATTGGATGACGTGTATAATAGCATCTTTTCGAGCCCCATCGTTGTTATTGCATTGATTTTAAACGTACGTTTGCATATCTTTAGCCATCAGCATCATCAATAAACTCTCTGTTGACACCAAAAAATATTCTTGAAGCACTACACAAAGCATTAAACTTGATTCGGATATCAATCTCACTGGTGGCATGGTTTTGAGAGATCTACATATATAACTGGTACCCGTCAAAGGTCGGCTCTTTCAAAATGGAAACACGAGAAAGCGTGCATTGAAAATTAACATGTTTTTATTCCTTTTGCGTTTGATATTTTTGGTTTTCGTGCACCTGAGGCAGTGGAGCTTCTCAACAGAGTTCAACGTGTTATGCATAGAAATGTTATGACAGCTAGATTCACAAATGTTGTTTTTAAAGGAATTAGTTTTACAATAAAAAAAAGCTAGCGGGGCAGTTTGTTGCTCATTTATCTTCAAACTCTATATAAATCCGATGAAATAAAATAAACTAAGATAATTTTCTAAAAAAATAAAAAAATCCCATCAATTGTGTGATCATATATTAATTGATCATTTTATCTTTCAGCATGCGCTCCCACTAAACTGGATTAAAAAGAAACCGATCAAATAATACACACAAGTATTACGCAATTTAAAAATATGCTACATAACCTGAAAGAAATAAAATACTACACAAAACTATAAAAAAAAAATACAAAGTAAACTACATTTCCCAACAAGTAAAAAATATTAAAATAACATTAACCGTGATAATGATATGTAGTGTAGGATAAGATTGGATGAGATACGTATCATACAATCATTTTCAAATAATTAAACTACACGACATATTCTGCCACTACACGTACCATCTTATAAAATACTAAAATACTAATGTTACTGTATAAAACATCGTATTTGAGCCTCCACATATTACGCTATTTAGGGTTCTAATCCCCTACAAACATTCAGTTATAATAATATTTAATGAAAGTTAGTTATGGAAAAAGTGAGCGGTGGGTTTATGGTTAGTTTAGTAAGAAGAAAAAAAGTTGATGATGCTAATAAAGCTGATGGGATTCAGCTGGCTAAGCGCTTGTCTGTTATTGATCTTATTGCCATTGGTAATTTATTTTGCTTATTTGTATCATTATATATATTGATTTTGTTTTGTGTTAATGGGGAGTGAGGGCTTATTTGAGTTCCAAAGTTCCTAATGTCATTTTTTCCACTAATGATAAGCTCATAAGCAAAAAAAAAAAAAAAAAAAAAAAAAAGTGAGCTTATGAGCTTTTTCATAGTCAAACATAAGCTAATCCAAAGTCGGTAGACCAGAAATTTTGTTGGGGCACATTTTAATAATTTTAGAAGCTACATTACAAAATGGCTATTAAGGAGGCAAATTACAAAATAATCTAGATATTTTAGAAAGAGAATGATACATGGACGCTAAAATTAGGCTACAGAACCTAAAAGCAAGTGTCGGCGTCTTGATGGTTACGTGCAGGACCCATTTATTTTACAACCTATCAAGATGATGTCAGTAGTTTTAGTCCAAGTTTAGGCTCAAGTTTAGAGTCCATGTATCATTCTCTTTAGAAAACTTACACTATTTTTTTTTGCTGGGCGCGTGACCGGGACCCTCCCTATCTCGCCCATGCCAAAGTCCGAACACCCATAGTTTCTTTTAGAACGCCTAGTTAGTAGTTAGTTGTTCGAGTGGTGTAGTGTCATCCAGCGGGCGATGCCTTCCTCGAACCTTCGCGTTTGGGTAATAAACCCACTCCTTTTTCCGCTTCGCCAACCCAAGACCTCCAAGGGAAACAACCTCCCCCAAGGTTACCCCTAGTGGCGACCCCCAAATGTACACACATAGTGAGGTTTGAACCCTTGACCTCTTGTTTGAAAGTCAAGGACCTTACCAATAGGCCATTTGGTAGTGGTTCCAAACACCCCATAGTATCATAATTGAATGAAGATAGTGATCTTGTATGTCATTGTCATTGTGTGTAATGGATTTCACTTATGGGTAGGCCGAGATGTACCATAAAACAATAATACAACCGGTCATCATTTATATAACATAGGTGGTAAACAAATTAGCAAATAGTAGTAGTTGTAATGTAAATTTGCCTTGGGTTGGGCTAAATGACATGAATTTGTCTAACTTGTAATTGGCTAATACAAATACTATACATTGTTACAAATCTTCATGGGTGGCCATGGCCCATATGCGTGTAATGATTAATGACATCTATTTTTCCATTTTGATGAATAAAAAGTTTTTGATATACGAGGATAGTAGGTATTTGACTGTTTGGATTAGCGTATTTTGTGGGCTTATTTGAATTTGGGAAGTTTGACTAATAGTCGAATACATTTCTCAAACCATGTCCGAGTTATACATAATAAGAAAGTGTTGGAATTATATAACATGACAAATCATAAATATAAACAATAAACATCAAAGTAAGTGCGGAAGCGTATAGGAACATATAATGAATAATTAATTAACTAAAGAATAAAGTATCGTTACCTTTCTTGATTCTAGCGAACAAGAATCAATTCCACAAACTAGCAATTAGGATGAACCCTAATTAGGGTTTATAGGATTATAAGAATTACCCTCACCGCTTTGTAATTCAATCCAAGATAATAACAAAGTATGTTATTACTATGTTCTTGTACACGCATCTAAACCGAATTAAAGTAATGCTAGTTTTTATTAAACAAATAACTTGGTTTGTGGAAAAGTGTGAATCGACACCACAAAGGTGTTCGACCGTTTGGAGAAGAAAAACACACAAAACTATTTTAGGGTTTAGCTAATGAGCACAAGAGATGGAAAAATAAAACCCTAGCCTTGTTTATATATACAAGCAAACTTGGTGAACAAGTTGGTTTTTCTTTCCTTGTTTTGTCCCTATGGCCGATCGGTTTGGAGTCCTCAAAGGATTCGGAACCTTCCAACTTTTGCAATTTGATCCTTTTCCATAAACATTTAACGACCGTTAGTCCATTACATTAATTACTTAACGTTCGTTAGTTATTTCGTTAATAAATAAATAAATATAACATTTATATTTAATTATTAACTTTAAATTCTCATACGTAAAGTGTGCAATCCCATAGTCTCGAGTTCGATCCT